>PVKE010004215.1:0-66271 GCA_004027555.1 Craseonycteris thonglongyai
CCAGGGCTGAGTGCCGGGCACTGGCTGGGGTCCTGAGGTTCTGGGGCTGAGTGCCGGGCGCTGGCCGGGGTCCTGCCGTTCCAGGGCTGAGTGCCGGGCACTGGCTGGGGTCCTGAGGTTCTGGGGCTGAGTGCCGGGCACTGGCTGGGGTCCTGCCGTTCCGGGGCTGGTCGCTGGCCGGGGTCCTGCCGTTCCAGGGCTGAGTGCCGGGCACTGGCTGGGGTCCTGAGGTTCTGGGGCTGAGTGCCGGGCGCTGGCCGGGGTCCTGCCGTTCCAGGGCTGAGTGCCGGGCACTGGCTGGGGTCCTGAGGTTCTGGGGCTGAGTGCCGGGCGCTGGCCGGGGTCCTGCCGTTCCGGGGCTGAGTGCCGGGCACTGGCTGGGGTCCTGCCGTTCCGGGGCTGGTCGCTGGCTGGGCTCCTGCGGTTCCCTCAGGCCCACCCCCTGCCTCCACCGCCCCAGAGTGCTGGTGACATGACCCTAGGGCCCAGGTGGAAAGGGCAGGCCGGGCTTTTTGTTATTTGCCCCAGACTTGCAGCTCCCATGTTCCAAGCTGTCTGCAGTGGGAGAGCTGGGATCCCCGTGGCATGTGACCACCACCCACGTGAAGGGGCTGGGGTCTGAGGAGCCTTCCCCTTAGCACACGCAGATGGACACCCCTCCTCCCTTCTACACGGAGGTGCTCCAGATTGGTACCCAGTACCTATACGTGGTTGGAAGGTTCTGGAAGCCTGCTGTTGGACACCGCTCTGCCACTCCCCCCAGGTGGGGGTGCAGGACCTTTCCCCACAGCACATGTCCTGACCTGGGGTTTGGGCAATGCTTTGAGGCTGAGCCCCCTTTCCAGGGTCATGACCCCAGGGGCACTTTGGGTTACCTCAGGATGCCAGAAAGTCTGGGCATGACGTTACCTGCCGCTGGGAAGGAGACCCACGTGTGCAGGATGCGGATGGAGGCTGCACTGTCTGCCCCACAACTAACCTGAAAACAGGGTGCTGCCATCTGCCACGGGGGGTGGGACGGTGTCCCTGCCCCAGGCTCGGAGCAGAAAGTACAGGAAACGCGAGGCTGGGGGTGGACTCGGGCCAGGGCTGAGCGGCAGCAGTTACTCTGGAAAGGCCCTAGTGATGGAAACCGGATGGTGCTTCTCGAAGGCCCACGCCCGCTCTGTCACAGGTCCCCTGGGCTGGGGGCTGTGCTCTGTGTGCCTCTCCAAGGCGTGGCTCAGGCTGTGGCATCGATGGGAGTGCTTCTCCTGGTGTCTGTGTCAAATGCTGTCCACACTTCGAGGTCCAGGTCAAGGCTTCGCCACCTTCCCCGTGAAGCCTCCCTTGACCCTTCCCTCCTGGGAGGCCCAGCAGCTCTCCGGACTTCTCGCAGACCTTGTACCCTCTAGACACCACTGAAGTCGTCTGCGCTTTGAGGCAGACTGCGTTACTATTGCCAACCCTCTACCCCTCAGGGGATCACGTGACTGGTTCCTCTCACAGGGGGAGGAGGGTTGGGGGGAGAGGCTCTTTCCTGCCCTCTGACTTTGAGTTGGGTCATGAGACTCCCTGTGGCCAAAACAATGAGCAGAGGTGACAGCGTACTGGTTCTAACCTAGAAACCTTCGGAGACGCTGCAAGTTCATGTTTTTCCTCTGGCACTTACTTCCATGAGAAGAACGTGCCCGGGATGGTCCCTGGTTAAAAGGGATGGAAGGATGAACACCTGGATCCACCCTGCAGCTCTGAGCTGAGCCCAGCCTAGAGGAACTGACTCTAGTCAACCCACCCGCATATAAGCGAGCAGTGGATGCTGCTTGTGGTACGGCACTGAGTTTGGGGCTGTTTGTTACGCAGCATTCTGTGTCAAAGCTGACGGATGCAGGGTCTTGGCTGCCTTACTAGTCTGCGAACTGCTTGAGAGCAGGGTATGCCTTGGGCATCTTTGCCCTGTTACGGGAGGGGCTTCACGCTGCTGACTTAGCCATCTGAGCACCATGCCAGTGCCTAGGTCAGGGGTGGTGAACCTTTTGGTGATTGAGTGCCAAAGTTTATGAAATAAGAGTATACTCGCTTGACTCGCGTGCCAACCCATTGAGTGAGATAGAGGCATCGATTATTTTTATGTGTATAAGAGGCATAGGATGTTTTTATAACAAACAACAATAATTCCGCGTGCCGAAATAATTGCTCTGTGTGCCACTTTGGGCGTGCCATAGTTTCGCCACCCCTGGTCTAGGTGATAAGGATGACCTACTGGAAGTGGCACCCAGTATGCTGGTCGAAGGTCCCACCCCCTTTGGGGTTGTCATCAGAGGCCCCACAAGAGACATGGAGCATCTGTGTGTAGAAACCACACAAGAGCTCCGAAGGCGGACAGCCAGGGCCTGTGGCATCGAGCGTGGAGCTGAGAGGCGGTGAGGGATGTGGGATGTGGTTCTCCCAGACCTGTCCTCAGGCAGGAAGGCCTGGCAGGGACGGGATGCCCATCCAGAGGGGCAGACAAGACACTGGATCCGTGGTGTCTGAGGGCCAGCCAGGGCTGTGGAGCACTGTCCCACTTAACTTGGCCACACCCAGCAACCTCCTCGGCCCCTCGTGGGCCAGGTCCTCTCAGCCGGCAGGTCTGCGTCCCAGACTTTTCTGCCTGCTTGTCTCACGTGACTCCCTCTCTTCCGGGAGGTAGGCTTGGGATGTGTGAGGATGCAGTTCAAGTGCACGTTTGGTTTCACCATTCAGATCCTGCTGGGATGAGTGTCACACGCTCACAGTGACATGTTGTGCACACACACAGAACGATGAATGTTTTACCCAACAAACACATCTGCAAGCCCAGGTTCAGAACTATTTCAGGCAAAACCTTATCTGGCAAGAGTGTGGGTAGAATGAAAGCTGTCATTTCTTTAGAGCTCTCTGTACAGAGTGAGGCTGCATGGGAGGCACTCAAGCAGCCACAATGATAACCTGAGGACCCAGGTTCATGGTTACGGTCAGAGGTGCCAGTATCCACGCCACGGCCCCAGCACCGGCGGGCTTGGGTGACGCTGGGGAGCGAGACCTGCCAGGCCTGAATGCCAAGCCACACAACAGACACCAAGGCCCTGCCCCCGACAGCCACGCCGAGTGCCCACCCAGTCCCAAGGCTGGCGGAGCCGACCTGTAGGGTCTGCACCCTGACCTTCTGCCGACAGGAAGCACATGTCCAAGTCAATTCCTAGAGTTAGAGACTTTCCAGGAAGCAGGTGTCCTTGGGGGGCGCCCTCTACCGCGCAGATTAGGAAGAGGCCACCTAGGGAAAGGGACCCTGCTGATGGACACGCTTGTCCCTCATCCCTCAGGGGCCCAGCCTCTCCAGCAGCCGGGAACTGCATCAGAAGGAGGTCAGTGAGAGTGCCCCACAGCCCACCCAGGTCAGCACGGAGCCGCACCCCCTGCCCCCAGAGGGGCTGGCCTTTGGTGAGGCCAGAGCTCTGTAGGCTACGCATCAGCTCACATCCAAGGAAAAGGGGAGAACCATCGGGCCAGCGGTGGCACCTTTTACTCTGAGAACCTACGGAGCGCGCCCCGCTGCCTGAGGGAGGCTTGGAGGTAGCGCCCGCGAGAGCTGAGCAGGTGTCGCATGTCCCTTTGCTCAAATCAAAGCCATTTCTAGATCAGCACCATGAACCCGGCTTCCCCTTTTCCATCGGGGCATTACACATGCCTCGCGGGTGGGCACCCAGAGAGAACCACGGCCCGGACCTCGTGGGGGCGGGCTGTACCGCTGAGAGCCATCTGCACACCCAACCTGGCCTCACGGCCCCTCCCACCGGCTCCCCTGCCTTCAGCTTGTGGGGTCACAGAAGCGGAGGGCTCGTTACCTGTAAAACTGGAGCTGCCTTTTGGGGCTCCCATACCGAGTACTGCGGACAGCAATGGAGGAGAGAGAAGAGGGGAGGGAGAGAAGAGAGAGAGTCCACAGTTGGCATTAACCACAGGGACGCACCAGCCAGAAGCCTTAGGGACACCCCCAGCCCCGGCCCTCCCGGCTCTGCTCAGGGCTGTGGGAGTGGGGGGGCTGCTCCCGGTCCCCAGTGCTCAGCGGAGGCGCCACCTAGTGGCGCACGGAGGCGGAGGCCCGTTCCGACGGGACACGGGGTGGTGGGCCCGGCCTCCGTCCAGCCCCCAGTGGGAACTGAGACAGGAGGTTAACCCCGGGGGACAGCCTGTGAGGATTTTAAGGACTATGCTTTGGAACAACAGTTGAAAGCCTTCCAACCAAGGGGCGCCTGTCACCCTGCTTGCTGGCAAATCTGCCTGTGACGGTGGGGTTTTTCGGACCTCGGACACCCCCTTTCCCTGTGGCTGCCGTGGGCACTGGCTGAGGCTCAGGCCCTGACTTTTATCTAGAAAGGTCCAGTCGCTCAAGCCCTGACGGATTCCCCCCGGGGCCCAGTCTTTCATGGCAATGACAGTACCGTGACGGACAGCTGGGCTCTGTCTGGCCCAGTGCTTCCTGACCGTCTCCCCCGTGGTCCAACCTGGGATACATCGGAGCAGAGAGGCCCAGAGCTGGGCTTGGAGGTGGCTGCCCCAAGAAGGAGGTCCAGGGTGCCCAGGAAAGGTGGCGGCCCCAAGGCAGGGTGCCCGGGAACACCGGGCCGCCCCCCCTCCCAGACATGGTTCCCCACAGGCCTGCGAGGCCTTGAGCCTCCCTTAGGTTGTCGGGAGGAGCAGGAGGGATCTCAGGGGGCTCGGCTCCAGGAGCCTCGATGTGTCAGGTGAGAGAAACAGAGGCCGGGAAGGACCTGCCCACTCACTCTCAGGCCTTGACTACCTCCAGTGGAAAGTGTCAGGAGAGGCAGGGACATGGCGGGAGTCTAATCCTGGCTCCATCCCACCCGGAAAATCCTGGGTGTTTCTGTCCAGTGTTGGTCTTCCACGCTTCTGTCCCTTTCTTTGGACAAAACGCACACCTGCGGCACCTCCCAGCCCCAGAGGCCCCACTCGGTCCTTCCCTCTGGGTCAAGGGGTGGGCAGTGGCCTCAGGGCGCCCGCCTCTGGGAAGGCCTGGGGGGGGTGGTGGCGGTCACCTGTAGATCATGCCGGGAGAGCCGGTCTGCCGCAGGGAGAGCCGAGCCGGGGAGCCCGTGGTCGATTCCGGATACATGGAGCCAGCCTCACTTGTCCCGACCTGCTCGCTTCTTCACGGAGAGAAGATTCTGGAGGAAAAGCAAAGGGGGGCGGGAGGTGGTTAAGGGAGACCAGTCGGGCTTGGCCAGGAGGCCCTGTGAGGGTGAAGGCCAAGTTCATGGGGTGTCGGCATGTCCTTCATCACATGGACAGACACACAGACACAGACCCACAGGGGTCGGACGGAGCCCCCGATAAAGTCCAGTGACTGTGAAGGATTTCCATCTCTCCTCCCCCCCAGTGCTCCACAGGGGTCCTCTGCCCCCCCACACTGCTTTTCTGAGGCTCTCGGGCGCCCACATCCTCCCTGCCCCCTGCCCCAGCCCAGGGCAGCTCACCAGGGTCACCCCTCAGCGTTCACCCATCTCCCGTTTGCCCCAAGAACACTCGCCGGTGGTGCATGTGGCTGCAGCGTTTACCCCGAGATAACTCGTGGGTTACAGCCCTAACCTTCTCCCGGAAGCTTGTTGCACGGAAAAAAATCATTAAATACTGATCATCGCATACACTCCTGTTACATAGGAGTAGAGACAAGAACAGCTTTCATATTTCATTTCCACATGGAAAGCCAGAGAAGTAAGACATGGAAATGCTGAGCCCGAGAGGAAAGTCCCAGTGCTCAGCCTTTCCAAGGTGAGCCAACGGTGGCACAGGGGAGCGCAAGCGCCAGGAGGTGCCATCCGTGGGCCCTGCCTTTCTACTCCCCACTGATTCCTTTAAAGAACTTCCACACGTCAGAAAAGCTGTAAAACATCAGAATAGCAACAAACACCCTGCATTCTTCATTATTCACCAATGGTCTGCCGTTTTTTTAAAAAAGATTTATTTTTATTGTTTTTTTGACAGAGAGACAGAGACAGGGAGAAGGAGGAGGGCCCAGAGCAGTCTTCACAGTTGACAGCATTATTTTTCCATATAGTTTCACTCCACAGGTGGGCACAAGGCTGTGCAGGGCAGGAACTGGGCTGTGAGCCTCCCGCATAGGCCCTGGCAAGAACCGAACTGGGGGCCACACCCCAGCTCAGCATGTGGGTCAGCCTGGGCCGGAGCCGGGATTTGATCCTCAGTCTCCAGGTCTGCAAAGTGAGCGCTTAACCTGCTGAGCCCTCCCGGCTTCCCCTGGTCTGCCTTTTGCCTCCTGTGAGTGCATTCCCTCTCCTTCCCTTTCCTCCCCTCTCCCCTCCACACACACTCATATGCACACTCATACACATTCACACAATGCACACTCATATGTACACACACACTCACATGCACACTCACCGATACACTCATATGCACTCACACTCACTCATGCATATGCACTTACTCATATGCACACTCACTCACACACACACACTGATACACTCACATGCACTCATTCACACACACAAATGGACTCATACACGCACGCACACAAACACACACACAGACACACTCAGTCACACTAACACATTTTTCCTGCACCATTCAGGTCACCACTGTGACACCAATGATGGACTGTTTCCCACAGTTACTCCCCTCCTGGGGTGTCGGCCCCTCCAGGGCAGGGGCTCCGTCCCTTGTTCACAGTTGGACCCCAGGGCCCAGAGCAGCGCCAGCCACACGGGAGAAGCTCAGTGACCGCTGATGGGGGTGGGCGGGGGGCGAGCACAGAGCGAGGCTGGTGCTGCCAGTGGGATGCAGTCAGCGATCCCCCCAGGAGCCGCGGGGCTCAGGGCGAGGACTCTAGCCCCTGCTTTCTGAACGGACGTTACTTTGCACGGTGCTTCTCGAACCCTGGAAGTCCTTCCCGCCACAGCCCTGAAGCGCTGCTGTGAGGGTCACATTGCGCAAAACGACTGCCTTTTATGGGGCTGCAGCCTGCAGGGGCCACAGTGGTGACTGCGAGACGCGAAGAGACAGGAAGAGGTGTAGCTGCTGGAAACCACACCGACCCGGAAGGGTGCTTGCGGAACACAGCCTTCTCCTGCTCCCCGCGCCCCCGCGGGAGCCCACCGCCCTCCTCCGGGCAAGACCGGCGGCTCAGGGAGCGCGGAGGCTGCGGACCGAGCGCATGTGGGGTATCGGCTCTGCCCGGGGCCGCCGGGGGGCAGTTCACGGAGGGGCCGGGTTGCTGGAAGGGGTCTGGAGCCAACGCCCTGGGTCCCCGGCAGCACCGTCAGATCTTGCTCAGATCAGATGTCGGTGGGGTGACCGGTGCCAAGGTTACCAGGGGTGGGGGTCACAGCCCTGCCCTTTGTCACAGAGCGACATGTCTCTCCTCGAAGCTCCTGAGGCCTGAACCAGGGGACCTGAGTGGCATGGTGACCCCCAATCTGACAGTCAACAGCCTGAACCTCACATGGTTGGAACAGCAGGGGATTCTGGACCACGGGGCCCCACTAAGAACTTTTAAAAGAGGCCATGATGAAACATTTCATAGCAACGTTCAAATGCCTGACCCCTAAATACGAACAAGTCAACCCAGCACCCAGGCCCAGTTCACACCCATTAATGCCACAATTAAAGGGAAAAGAAGTCATGGCCAAGGAACCCCAGCGTTCCCAAAGCCACGTTGCCAGGCGCCGACAGCCCACCCAGACCCCGCCCCTTTCTCAGGCACCTGCCCGCCGGCGCCTGAGCGGAAGCGGGAGCCTCACAGTGGCCCCGGCTACGCCAGGTCGCAGGCTGGGGGTCTGCCGGGGGCCAGTGGCCAGAGGCGCCCAGTGTTGGAAACGGCTGCCCTCCCTCCAGAGATGGAGCAGAGAATCAGACCGTGGGGTGGGTGCCTCGTCTCGGGGGCCGTGGCTCCCCCAGTTGCCCCCCGATCCCAGCAACCATGCGAGGAAGGGTGCCATGCGGGGCCCTCACCTGGTGCGGCCGGGCAGCGGGGACCCCAGCACCTCACAGACCGTGTGAGCTGCAGGGAGTCAGGAGAAGACGCGGGAATCGGAAGCCCACACGTGCCCTGGCATCCCCGGGACCGTTCCCAGTGCCCGTAGTCATTCATTCGGCGAGCTGTGACCACACCCTGCACCAACATCCTGCTGGGGCCCAGGGGTGAAGGGGGCGGGGGTGAGGAGATGCTCAGGAGAAGCCCTTTAGGCTCCAGGCAGTGCCCTGCCCACCCCTGCCCTCCTCGGGGTGTTCTGCTGCGGCCCTGGGGCTGTAGGCCGCCCTCCCAGGACAGACCTGCAGGGAGGGACGAGCTTCCAGCCGCACTGACCCTGGCTCTGTGCTCAGCCCTGCAGGGGAGAGGACGGATGGGGACCCTGACTTCTTCCCCCCATGAAACTCTTTCCACTTGGGGACGGCAAACCCACCCCAGGGGTTCCTGGGGACAGCAGGGATCTCCTGGGAGCTTGTCACCTTCCCTGCTCCCGTCTCCCCCACGGTGGGGACAGAGGTGACCCTGCAGTGCTCTTGATCTCCAGGCATGTCTTTGCCCCCGGGGGTGACAGCAGAAGCCAGCAGCTCCAGTGGCAGAACCGTGTTACAGTCAGAGACCTCTGCTGGCTGCTGCGAGCCGCCTCCCACCCGCCCGGCCCTCGCTGAGCTTCACCGGGCCGTGGGGGGCCTGCCAGGGTCACAGGAAGCTGCTGTGCTGACACCCGGCCACCGGCGGCCACAGCGGGCGTCTGCACGGGCAGCTCCCACCCACCGCGGCCGGTCCCCTGGGGGTGGGGCTCAGCTGAGTGGCACCCCAGCCCTGCTCAGGGCGCTGGGGTGCTGTCACCTCCTCAAGTACGGAGCCCATCTTGGGAAACAGGGTCCCCGAAACCCATCCCCGGTACCTGCTCCTGGATCAGAACGGCCACAGGCAGAACCATGTTGGTAGTAGGCTAACGGCCGGGGGACCAGGGCCGACAAGGAAGTCGTCGGTGGGCGGTGAGTGGCAGAGCGGAGGACGCCTGGCAAGCCAGGGCCCCAGGAGCTGGGGTGTGGCCTCCCGCCCCAGGCAGGGCCCCAGACACCCCGGCTTCCTGGTGGGGCAGGAGGCAGACCCTCCGGGGCAGGCCGGGGGGCCCCTTCCTCAGGGAGGGCGGGGGCAGGAACCGCAGCCACCAGTCCTGGGATGGCAGAGCTCCCGGCTGGCTTGTGTTGCAGCTGTCCCCACAGCTGCCCTCAGACGATGACACAGGGTCAGAGAGGTCAGGCCAGGACTGGCCGGCTGCACAGCTATTGCTCTGAGTTGCGCGCTGCTAAGCGCCCAGGTGGCCTCCGCTTGGACACAGCATGTGCAAGTGGACGGCATGAGCTGGGGAGGGGCGGCTGGGAGGACAGGTGGGGGGCACCCCATCGGTGTGGAGGTTCCCTTCTTCCTCTGCCCTGCCCCCTGTCCTTCCTGTGAGGGGTCCCCTGGGGGAGAGTGAAGTCACGGGGTGACTCCCACGGAACATCCCGCCCCCATGGATGAAGGGGCTGGGAGGCCTCGGTGGGGAGTCGGCTGGCGTGGCTCCCGAGCACCAACTGATGGGATCGAGGGTGCTGTTGTGTCCCCGCTGGGGTGTTGGGGACAAGGAAGAAGGAGCAGTGTGCAGTGCGGTGTGCAGTGCGGGGCGTGCAGTACGGGCCGCGCAGTGCGTATCCATAAGCGACTGAAGAAAGCAGAGAGGTCTTGGGAGGTACATGGGAGGGGACAAGAGGAAAAGGGAGAAGAAGGAGAGCAACAGGGACGTGGAAGAAGCGAGAGACTTGAGGGAGAGTGCGGGGACCCCCACGGCTGAGCCCCCTCTGGGCCTCACAGGGAAGAGCACGCTTACAGACGAGAAAATCAAGACCGACGAGTCCTCCCTGCTCCCTACGGCCATGCTGCCCATCGGGGGCAGAGCTGGGACCGAACCGGTGGGGCCGGGCTCCAGCCTGAGGCTCTTTCTTCACCCCCACCCCCGCCCTGAAGTCCCCTCAGCCTGGCTCAGGACACGTCGCCTCCTCCGCCCACCAGCACGAGACAGCTGCCGTGACCCTGCGTGTCCTCAGACGCAGACTGGACTCCCGCGCTCACCAACCTCCCAGCGGGACGAAGGCCTAACCCCCGGCTGAGTCAGACACAGGGGACCCGCCCGCAAACCGCAGCTTCCCACCCGGCCCCGCACGCCACCCCCGCACGCCATCCCCGAGTGCCAGTCGGGTTTCCCCAGGTATCTGCCATCCTTGCGCTTGGATAGGCCTCTTTCTGGAACCACACCTGGGCCAACCCCTCCCCACAGGTGCCTGGACCAAGAGCAGTATCCCCTGTCGTGGTCAGCAAGGTGGCCTCCCTCCACGCTGTGGGACACGGCTGGGCAATCAGCGGTGGCCTCAGGCCCCTCCGGCCGGCCCTGGTGTCTGCAGGGCCCTGAGCTAAGGATGGTTTTCATGTGAAGTGGTTGGAAGACAAAGAAAAGAGCGGTATTTCATGGCACGCGAGAACGATACCGAATTCACGTTTCAGTGCCCGCAAATACAGCTTTATAGGCACAGAGCCGTGCTCACGTGTCGTCTCGGTCAGCGTGGGGATACCGAGGTGAAATGCTGCAGACACGTCTCTCTCACAGTCCTGGGGGCTGGGAGGTCTGAGGTCAGGGTGCGGGCAGATCGGGTGTCCAGAGAGGGCCCGCTTCCTGCCTCGCAGACGGCCGCCCTCTGGCTGTGTCGTCACTCATGGCCGCTGAGCGCGGGCTTCTTGGTTTCTTCCTCTTATAAGTGTGCCAGTCCCACCCTGGCCCCACCCTCATGTCCCTGTCTAACCTGTCACCTCCCAAAGGCCCCACCTGCTAATATCCCACTGGGAACTAGGGTTCCAACATATGCATTTGCGGGGTGCACAGACGTTCAGATACTGGCTGACGTATGTATTGTCCGAGGCTGCTTTCCGGCCACATGGCCGGGCTGGGACCCACTTGGCCCATAAGCCTAATGCACAGACTCTCTGGTCCTCTGCACAAGATGTGGCCACGTCCTGCTCCAGGACACCCGCCCCACCCGTCACCGGATCTCTGTAGCCACGCTTGTTCCTGGAGCAGCAGGGCCTCAGACACCCATCTGCTCCATACGTGTCCTTCGGAGCCCTGCCCACACGTGTGTTCTGGGCCCGTCTCGGACTTCACCTCCCATCAGGCCCCCTGCACGGGGCTCCATACGCACCCCGGATTTGGAATTCCGTCTGCCTCCCGTGCTGGCTGATCTCAGGTGGTTTAAGGAACCCCGTCTGCAGACAACCCTGGGATTCTGGGTTCTCATCTCATGAGCTCACCGCCGGCTCTTGGGGATTGGAGTTGCTAATCCACCGTAATAGCTGAGCCCAGAAGGCAGACCCAGGATCCGTAGCATTTTGCCCACCCCGGCTCAACTGCTCCTCCCCATCAGCTGAGTGGGGAGCACAGCAGGTGGTCCTGGGGGGCCCCTGGGAGGCAGGGGGAGGCCCCCACCCCTCTCACCACTGCAGTTGTCCCAGGGGGCAACCGCTGGGCGTCATCAAGTGTCTGCCTTTCTGGGAGGCTAAGCGTGCGACTCAGAGGTCCCGGCTGGAAACATGTTCATGGCAGAGAAGTCTGACGTGTGCAGACCCTTTTCCTTCTACAATAAAACAGGAGCTCTGAGCCCGGTCAACCCCAGCACACTCCCCCCCCCCAAAACCCCCCACCATTAGCCGCTGGCTGGAGGTGGGTGGGGTCCTTGTCTAGGATGTCGGAACTCGCGATGAAGGCGTCCAGGGCAGGGGGCCGCGAGCTTGTGCGGGGAAGGGCCAGGGTCAGCCTCGGGCTTTGTGGGCACGTCGGCCTCAGCCACAACTCTCCAGCTCTGCTGTGGCAAAGCACAGAGACAGTGTGTGCGTGGAGGGGCCTGGCTGTGCCAACAGTTTCATTTATAACAACAGGCGGGGAGCTGGAGTGGGCCCTGGGGCCACAGTTTGCAAACCTTATGTATGATAATATTTCAAGGAAAGGGTGACAGCCACCTTTGAAATTAAGACGGAAGTCCAGACCCTCATGGTGGCCCTGCTCTGCAGGGAGCTGGGACCCTGTCCTTTGGTGGGGACGCTGTGTCAGGAAGGGGAGCCCCCCAAGGTCAACAATGACCCCCGTGTTGCCTGCTGGCCCA
Source organism: Craseonycteris thonglongyai (assembly GCA_004027555.1). Lineage (NCBI taxonomy): Eukaryota > Metazoa > Chordata > Mammalia > Chiroptera > Craseonycteridae > Craseonycteris > Craseonycteris thonglongyai. The sequence goes on from PVKE010004215.1 coordinate 12,202, forward strand.
CTGCTGGGTGCGGGGTGTCAGGGGAGGAGGGGGGAAGGCACAGACCCCCCGTGTGCCCCGAATCCTCATTAGCCTGCTTTTCCTTTGCCAGTAGCTCTGATCGATCATCTGATCAAAGGCCTGGTTAATCTGCTCCTGAGTCAACACGGAAAGCCACCCTCCCGCGCGGCCCGCCGGGACAGCTGGCAGGGGCGAGCCTGCTGCCTCTGGCCCCGGACTATTTTTGGTGACTGTTTTTCGCTTCATTTATTTTCGATTCGAGTGGCTCGCATGGGCTGTAGGTCCTCTTTCTGGCCCCTACAAGGGCATGAAGTGAGTGCGGTACTTTTGAGCCCCGCACGCTGCTGCGGCACCTGAAGATGCGCTGGCCAAGGTGGGGCTAGCTGCCGTCTCTGCCTGGCCCTGCGCGGCGGCGGTGACCGTGAACACGGCAGGACAGGGCAGCCGGGGGCCTCCGGGGGCCGTGGGCGGAGGAAGCACCTCAGTGGGCGGGGGTCGGGTCAAGCTGCCCGTAACAAGTTCCGTTTGTGCGGGGCGGGGACTACGGGCTTCCACGTGCATTCACTCACTTCATCCTCGCCCCCGGCCCTGGGAGGTCGGGACTATCTGTTGCTCACCATTGATGACAGCTGAGGACACAGGCTCAGTGTGCCTGGTAAGTGGCCGCTCGGGGCGTCCGTCCTCTGAACCTCAGCCCTCGGCTGCCACCAGCAGAGAAGGAGCAAGGAACGCCTCCCTGGAAGCGGGTGAGCTCACTGGGCGGCCGGGGGAGACCGGCTGGGGCCGGGGGGCAAAGGCAGGGGCAGGGGCCTTGTTAGGAGACTATCGGGGATCTGGGTGCTGGCCAGTGGCTGGAGGCGGAGCTGACCCGTGGCTGTTGGAGTTGGGAGGTCAAGACGAAGGAGCTGGAGGAGGCTAGGAAGGCTCAGCGGGTTGGGTGCTCGCCTTGCAGTCCTGGGTCTGAGGATTGAGTGCCAGTCTGTAGCACAGACCTGCCCTCCTGGGGGAGGAAGAGCCGGGCACCCTCAAAGGGGGTTTACCTTGTCTCTCACCCACCCCCTGTGGGGCCTGCTTGCCTTGTCACCCTCAGGTGAGCTCCAGTGAGAGGTGGCTGCCCCAGGCGCTGAGCCTACTGGCTGAGCCAGGAGGGGGCCCTAGGTGGTAGAGCCCCCTGCTAGGGCCCCTGAATGTGGCCCCAGGAGGCCCCTGCTCAATGCCACTCCTCGTATGTGAGCGCAAAGCCCTGGCACCAGGTGTCACTGCTGGCTCTCTGATCAGGTGACCCAGCTGGACCCATGCCCACGCTCCACCCTCTCGCACTTCTAGCCCATGACCAGTGACATGGTGCCTGCCATTGCCCAAGGGGGACAGAATCAGCAGACCAGAAGGAAAGCCGCAGAAAACTCTGGGGGGCACTGGGGTCAGGGGTGGGGATCAGTGGCAGACACCCACTGTAGGGGGTTCAATTGTGCTTCGCCATCCCCCCCCCCCCCGAGAGCCATGCTAACATCTAATTCCCAGTACCTGTGAACAGGACCTCACGTGGCAAAGGGCCCTGCAGGGTGACAGTCCTGCAGTGGGTCCATCCTGGATTAGGGTGGGCCCCACGTCCAATGACAGGTGTCTTTAGAAGAACAGATGGGGACACAGACACTGAAAAAAGATGATGTGATGAGGGAGGAAAAGATCGGAGTGATGTATCTACAGGCCCAGGAACGCCAAGGAGGGCGGCAGACGCCAGGGGCCGGCAGAGGCCTGGAAGATTCTTCCCGAGCCTCCCAGAGCAATGACCTGTCCACACCGATCTCAGACTCCCTGCCTCAGACCCGGAAGAGAACGCACAGAGATGCAGCCTTCCCTCGGGGGAAGTGGCCCTTTGCTGAGGGCCTGGGCCTCGCATCCCCGGCATCCCAGCCCCGGCTCAGTTCCCAGCACGGGTATGTCTGCTGCTCCCTGCGTTAGCATCAGTGGCTGGGCTCCTGGGGCTCCCCCTGCTCTCTGGGGGGCTGTAAGCATAAATAACAAATGGTTCCCAAGAGGGTTACGTCCCAGCGCCATGTGACCGTCATGAAAGAATGCCTGCACGGTGCCACACAGCCATCTGCAAGCCGCTTCCCTCCACGTCCACGAGAGGCTCTGCTGAGCGAGTGCGGACGCAGGAGAGGCACCGGTACGCGCCTTTGCAGCCACGCAAGTGTTACAACCGGGAAAGCGGGGCTGTCCACGCAGGCGCTCCTCCAGGAGACGAAGCTGCTCCTGGGCCCCGGGGCACATCAGGTAATAAAGGCCCCCAGCCTGGGGTCCGGAGACCCTACTTAGGTGACCGCGCACAACAGGACGTGAACTTGGACTTACTGGGAAGAGTGAACAGGCGCACAACCCCTAAGCAAACATTGCTGCAGCGAATCACGGAAAGACATCAGGATACGACGCGGTCACGCGTGGTGACCGCCTCCCTGTCGGGAAACACGCTTGTGTGCGGGAGGCAGGGAAAGGCGGAGCCCAGCGGCGGCGTGGGGACCCCCGCAGGCGGGCTGGGGGCTCGGACGCTGGGCTGGGCTCCCCTGGCTTCCCCTCTCGAGGCATCCTGGTGACTCGAGCCCAGGAGCGGGGCAAAGGGCGGCCACCTGCCCGGCTAGTGAGGTGGTCGAGGGTGCAGGGTCGGGACTCGGGCAGCCCTATCCCAGCTCTGGCCCCAGGTGAAGCATGACACCCATTCTCAGCCCCAAAGCACAGATCATCACAGTGCCTGCTCCTGGGAGGCTGCGGGGTTACAGGCGGTGGCGCTTGTCAAGTTAAGCAGGGGCCCGACGGAGCAGATTCGTGACGGATGGCGGCTGCTGCTACAGATGACAGTCACTGCTGTCATTACCGTTACAGTTACCCCCACCATCACCGTCATCCTCACCATTATCACTACCGTCACCACCACCACCACCATCTTCTAGCTTCTCAGGAGTGCCTGCTCCTTCCTGCAGGGGGCAAAGGCTCTCAGCTGCTCAGATGCCCCCCTCTCCCCCGGAAAGCTGCTCACGGGACCACGGCCTCCCCTGCCTGCCCCCGGGGACCACTCAAGCTGGATGTCCTGGGAGCGTCCCGGCAGCCGGCGGGCACTCATCCACGTAACTAAGTGGCTCGGCTGTGAAGACTGGCTGCGGGCACCGGTGTGCGTTCTGTTCAGGAGGCTGAGGGGCCGTGGGCCGGGGTGCAGGGAGCCCGTGGCCCTCAGCCTAGGGTGCTAGCCGCAGGGCCACAGCGGCCTCAGTGCACGGGCTTGGGGTACCTGCCTGTCTCAGCCTCAGGGACTGTCCCCATGGCTGCCACTCCTGGCTGGGTGCCAGGTCCCAGGGGCCACCAGCCAACCTCTGTGGGCGTCAGCCTTTGCTTGCAGGGCTGGGTGAGGGCCCAGGGCTTGGCCCGGGGCTACGCCCGAGCTCCGTCCTCTCATGCAGCCTGCTACCCAGGGACCCACTGGGCAAACCTCAGCACCCATTTAGCCCAGCAGGTGGCTGGGCGCCTCCTGCAGTGCCTCACAGTTACCATGGTTACCAGGCTGCGGGAGGGTGGGGAGAAACCCTCTCCTCCGCATCCCGCCCAGCAACACCCCAGTGGGCTTTGCCCAAAGCTTCTGTATCTGGGAGCAGGTGCCCAGCTGGGCACACGGGCCCTGTGTGCGTGTGTTTGGGGGCACGGTGGTGACTATGGCAGCTGGAGCCGCTCAGGGGTCCCCGAGGGAACCACAGCTGGGGGGTCCTCCAGGGCCCAGGTCAGCGAACCTCCCCCCACCAGGGATGGGTGTCCCAGCTCAGCCCCCCTGAGGAGGCGGGGGGCATCTTCTAAAGATGAGCCACTCCCCACATCCTCACTCAGACTGAGGTCCCTGTCCCCACCCCCAAGCTGTGTCTGCACCTCACGCCTCTGTCCCCGCACAGGCTGCCCTGTTCTCTCCCTGTGCCCACAGCTTCAGGCCTGGCTGCAGCCTCATCTCCTCTTTCCTGACCACGTAGGATGGTCGCTGCCCCGTCTTGCCTGATGGGCCTGCAGATGCTTCTGTTGCCTGAGTGGCACCTCCGTGTCCTGGACCCACGTCTCGTCCCCCACCCCTGACTGTGCCCCGGCTTCCTGGGCAGTGAGGGAACGGGCGCGTCACCCTCTGGCACAACGCAGGGTCTGGGGCGCGTGTCTCCTATGGGCAACCTCAGGCCAGGGCGGGGGCTGCGGGTCCCAGGCCAGGTCCTGGCAGGACAGCAGGTCCGTGCCCTGAGGGTCCGCAGCCTTCCCCAAACCCTTCGTTCAGGACGAAAAGGAAGTGCGGAGAGGCGGTCCCTGGTGCCATCGTGAGCCTGGCCAGGGCTGCTGGTGTCCCCAACGGGCTCCCTTTCCAACAGGAGAGGAACAGCGAGGCGTCTGCTGAAAGCTGGCGATTTTTGTTGGGATCTGCGATGCTTGTTTCGGGCACTGTGTGTCCTCTGCAGGAGCAAGGGGACAGGGACGGCTCCAGGCCTCCAGGCCCTGACACCTGAACAGCCCCTGGCCTGGGCCACTAAAAATACCTTCTCCTCAAAGACAGGGAAAGGCAATACCCCCTGGGGTGATGGGGGGCACGGCTCCTGGAGGGGGAGGGAGAAACCACAGGGCTCGCTCCTGGCTCCCTCCTCACCACGTGGGACAGGCTGCCCCCCAAGCAAACCTCACCCCCGAGGACCGGCCGCTGCTCACACAGCATCTCGGCGCATGCGTCTGGGTAGAGGTGCGGTGAGAGATTCAAGGCTGACAGCAGCGTGGCAGGCCCTGCGGTAGGAGGCAGGCTTCTGTGTTCCAGAGAGCTGGAGGCAGCCCGGTGAAGCCCTCCTCAAGGGGCTGTGGTCCCCAAAGCGGGTCCCCCCAGGGGCCGAAGAGGATGTGGGGAAAGTTCACGCAGAAACCAAACAGGGCTTCTGGAAGTGCGGCCCCTGTTCTAGAGGCTGGAGAGGGAAGGGGCTTGCTGAGCTGTACCGGGACCCTCTTGGGGGGGCTGTATTCAGGGCCCACTCCCTGCAGTCCGGACATGTCCCCTCGTCACACTCCTTGCTGTCACACCATCTTGCTGAGCCGTCAATGAAGTTGGCAGGATGAGCCCTGACCCCGAATTTCACAGGTGGCCCCAGAAAGGCCCCCACAAGGGCAGGGAACAGAATCACGTGCCGTGGAAACCACCTACAAACGGACAGAGCGCGTGGGTGCTGGCGATGGACCCAGCGAACCAGAAAAGTGGCCTCTCCTCCCGCCAACCTGCTGACCCCTGGGAGCATAGCCCTTCGTCCAGCTGCCTGTCTTCCTCCCTGTCAGACCCCACAAGACAGCACGGGGGAGGGGGATGGCTTCGATGCCAAACAGCCTGGGTTAGATCCTGGCTCTTCCTGGTACGCTCTCTGACCTCAGGGCGGCCACGTCGCCTTCCAGTGCCTGCTTCTGCACCCGTGAGAGGGGGACGACCACAGCTACGTGCCCAAGGACAGGGAGGGGTGAGTGAGCTGACACAGAAGAGGGCCAAGATGGCAGGCACCCCGTTACTGGGATGGGGAGATAGGAGGTACCCCATTTCTGGGATGAGGAGGCAGGAGGTGCCCCATTTCTGGGATGTGGAGGCGGCAGGCACCCCATTACTGGGACAGGGAGGCGGGAGGCGCCCCATTACCGGGACTGGGAGGTGGGAGGTGCTCGTTGTGTCTCACAGGCCATTACCCTCACTGGTAGCATTTATAGGTTCTAAACGAAGTGCACGTCCTGACTTATTTTTTCATGCACGGATCCATCAGAATCTCCCGGTCCACGCATTTTAGTTATTTCTGACTCTCCTCTATCTAGAGGGATCAGGACGAGTACTGTTTCCAGAGAGCCCTGCCACCGTGGAGCGTTCCGGATGGCAAGGCTCCGGCAGAATTCTAGATCCTTCTGCCCGGAGCTGCGTTTGACAGCTTGTGGATATCAGGGTTGGCGTTTGCTCTGAAAGGTTGCAGAGCTGCTGGGGGACGGGACGTGGAAACATGGCGTAGTGAAGGGGGTGGGCGTGCTTAGGGCCCTGGGGCCGCTGGCTGGGCACCCGGGGGCACACGGCCCTCCGGGAGGCCTAAGGGAGGAAGGGGCGAGGTGTGTCAGCAACTCACAGGGAGGCTCTGCTCTCCACACATCACAGCAACAGCACACCCCCGCCCCCCATGAGAGCTGTCCTAGGCTGTCCCTCTTCCGAGGAGCTCCAAGTGGGGCCATGAAATGATTCAGACGGGAACCAAGCTGCTCTGCTCAACCTTTCCTGGGAGCCGGGCTCCAGGTAGACAGTGGTTTGGGCTCCATCTATGACATTCATGACCGCGTGTTCTGGGTGGTCCCCATGTGTCTACTCGAGATGCAGGAACAAAGCCAAGTGGCTGAGAGGGAGTCAGACACTCAGAGCTAACTACCCACCGGGGGGCCACGGGCCAAGCTGGTGACAGACGGCCCTGTGGACAAGACGTCGTTTGCTTACTGGGGAAACTGGCCGGTCATAAACAGGTTACTGTGAACCTGGACAAGGATCTGAGAAGGAAAAATACACGCCTGCTTGCAGCCCTGAGCTCAGCTGCTCCACAGCCAGGGCTCAAGGTCTTGGTGGGGACGAGACTCGAGCGAGAGGGCCTCAGCCCCTCTCTGCCTCTTCCCTCCCCCCAGTCTCAGTGTCTCTGCACCTGCAGGGCACTGAGGTCACTGGTTCCGCATGTGCCCATGCGTTGAGCACCATGAGAGGCTGCCTGGGAGGAGGCAGCTCAGCGGGCAGGTGCCCTGGAACTGGGTGAGACGGGTATTGGGGGGCTGGCCCTGTGATGAGGGACACACACAAGCCTGCAGCCATGCCACCCTTGCTAGGTCACCTATGGCCATTTGGTAAAGTAGGGGGTGGCCTCCTGAGACCCAGCCCCCCTGCAGGGCTATGAGTTAGACAGCGGGCACAGGGCACCCTCAGGCTAGGGGGTGCTGGGCACAGAGTTCATCCCTGGGATACAGAGGGAGGAAGCCTGGCCCCCTGAACCCCCCGGAACGTGGCAGAAGGTGAGAAGCTGCAGCTCTGCTCACACGCACCGGCCAGGGAGACTCCAGTACCTGCCAAGGTCCGGCCGAGTGGAAAGGCTGATGCTACCCCTGCAGTGATGGTTCGACCAGGTGGGTGACAGTCCCTTCTGGCCCAGGGTGTGCTCTCTCCCGGGGAGGCCCTGCTCCCTTTCACTCCCCTGAATGGGCTGAGCCATGGACCACATCTTGTCACAGTGGCCCCCAAAAAAGGTGGCAGGCCGTGAGTGGGGGGCTGAGTGTGCTGGGGTTCCCACATCCTCGGGAACTGGGGTTGAACCCTGGCCCTCCTGCGTGTCTGAGGAGATGCATCCGTGGGGAAGGGGAAATGAATTTACGGGGAGGGGGCACCTGCCTCAGAGTCCAGGGACAGCAGGAATAGAATCCAGGTTTCTTCAAGAGCCAGGAGGCCCTGTCTGGCCACTGCCCTGTGCCTCAGTTTCCCCACCCAGGCTAAGCAGTCTACCTCACAGGGTTATTTATCAGACCCACCTCTAAGCCAGGCTGAAAGTGCAGGTCCAACATGGGCAGAGTCCCTGCATCCTGCCCAGAGGCCTGGGCCCTGCCATCGCTTGGACATCTTGGGATGAGTGTCTTCGCTTTGGGGGCCTGGCAGGCCAGGCAAGATGGCATTGCCCGAATTCTCTGTGGTTGGTGACATCTCCTGCTCCCCAAAGCCCCCCAGGGCGCTGGTTTCTTCCTCACATGCCAGCAACACCAAAGGGTGGCCAAGGGTGGGCATGTGCACAGGGACTGGCTGGCTCCCTCCAAGTGGGACAGCCAACGTGATCTGGGCTCCAACCTATGGGCAGGGTGGGGGTCTGCCCCTGCCTCGGAGTGACCCTGGAAAAGTCCCTGCCTCTGGGCTTCCGAGGACTCCTCTGAGGGGGCAGGTGGCCGAGACCCTTGCAGCTCTATGAGGCGAGACCCCCAGGCTGCTGGGAGGTGGGGTGGAGGGAGGTGAGGGGTCTCTGGCCCCAGACACCCTCAGAGGCCAGTCCTCCCGGAATACGCCTGCAGCTGCTCCTGGTCTGCCCTGTTATGCAGGGACCCCAGGACACTGCTCTGGGACCTTCGGTGACGTGAAGGTCACTGGGAATTTAGTCAAGGACTAAAGACACACAGCTTCCAGCCAGAGCGCCCACAGGTGAAACCCGCTCCCTGAGGTTCTCAGAGTGGAGGACTTCCTCCGCAGCAAGCCTGCTGCCCAGTCACTGCGGCCTGCCACCCACAAACAGGCCATGCTAGAGGGAGCCCCTCCCTCCCTCCCTGCCCCTCCCAGGAACTGCCAAATCAAAACTCGCACTTCCTCCTGAACCACTTGGGGTTTAGAAGACCATTGAAAAAGGAAAGAGAGAAAGCCCCACGGTCTGATGCCCGGCCCAGGCCTCGCTGCCCCCATCCCCATCCCCTCTGCCCACGGCGGGTGACCCTAATCAGGCAAGAAGTGGTGCCCCGTCCTGCCACACCTCCTGTGTGCAATCACATCTGTGCCCACATCTTCTCACCCAGGCCCCACACCCCGACTCAAAAGGGTTTAGAGCTTGGACCACGGTCTACACTGTGTACCCCCCTCCCCATCCCCAGGCGCTGAGCAGTGTCTGTGGGCCGGTGGTGCAGGGAGAGGCGCAGGAACTGCACGGCGGTTTAGTATGGGAAGCCTGCAGCAGGAATGTGCTCTGGCCCTGACCCCCTCGGTGGCACTGAGGCCGGGTGTGGACTCAGAGCATCCCTGTGGAGGTGACCTGGGAGCCAAGGCGAGGGCACAGGGGCAGCAGCCCAGGAATGGCAATGTGAGCCTGGGCTCTGCAGGTATGTGCGTCTGCCAAGCGGCAACCAGGAGGGCAGATGGGATGCTCCACACGCAGGTCCCCAAGCCCTGCCACACGGGGCCTCAATGCGGCTTCCTCAGCGAGCTGGAGGTGGCTGCTGGCACTGGAAGGGGGCTGGTGTGTTTTGAGGGGGAGGAGAAGTTGTAGAGAAAGAAGAAATCCTGAAACAGCAGACAGGGGGACGGCTGTGGCCTGAACTTGGTGTTCCTGCTCCTCGGATAGGGACGCATTAATTTCCATAAATGCCAACAGCCCATTTCCCCAAGAGCTATTACTTATGTCATCTCCCCCTGGATGTGGTTCAACACAGGGCAGACAGACGAAGGGGAGGGAGAGGCGGCACCCACTAGCAGGTCCCGGCTCCCACCCGGGAGGCTCTCCCGTCTGCTTCCTTAGGTCGACCATCAGTGGACGCCCTGCTCTCAGCCCCACAGCCTGGTCCCCTTCAGGCCCTTCCTGGTCCCAAGCAGCAAACAAAGTTACCAGCCCCAAAAATGCTGAATCACAAAGTGAGGCTGAGCAGGAAAAGGGGGGTGGCGTGGGGAGGGAGATGGTGGCCAGGGAGGAGGGCAGGAAAGGGTGCGAAGGGGCTGCCCACCTGGAGCCCCCCAGGAGGCTCGAGGCAAAGTGGAGCCCCCCTAGGCAGCTCCAGGACCCATGCCAGAAGGCGCGCAGCCCGGGAGCGCCCGACTGGCGAGGTTGGCAGGCACACGGGCAGCTGCTGCCGCAGACGGCGGTGCATCGCTGGGTCTCTGCGTTCAGCAGCAGGTAGGGCGGTGGGAAGAGAAGCGAGGCAGAAGGTGGGGTGGGGGGCGAGGGTGTAGGCAGCCAGAGGAACTGGTGCAGGAAGGCAGAGCCGAAGCCCTGGGCAGTAGGGCAAGGTGGAGAGAGTGCCCACGGGGAGAGGACGGGAATGGACACCCGGACACCGGGCAGCAAGGTGAGCCCTCAGCAGCAAACAGGAGTGACGGGGAGGACCGGGACCAGCGGCGCTCCGACCGGGCTGCGCAGAGGCCAGGAGACGGGAAGGGGAGCGGAGGGGGCAGAGGGCACCTGGACGAGCGGGGTGATGAAGTTTGGGGCCCAGGTCGGGGACGCAGGGTCGGGAGGGGTGCAGGTGGGAGAGGTAACGGAGGACGGGATGGGGGAAGGGAGATGATGGAGGAGGTGAGGACGGAGGCGGGCGCGGGGACGCGCTGGGGAATTGGCGCGCGCCTCGCGGGTGCCCGCCGCCGCTCCCCCGGTGCACCGTGGTGAGCAGCGCGGCCCGCCGGGGTCTCCCCTTGCACTCACCTGGGGGGCTCCAGCTCCGGATCCTGTGCCCCGCTCCGGATCTTCCTTCCCGCCCTGCCCCGGCGACTTCAGCGCCCCCGAGTCCCGCTCGCTCGGCCAGGTTCCGCCCGCAGCATCTTCACCTCGTGGGACTCCCGGGGCCACACCTCTTCTCGATTGCCATTGGCTGGCCTTCACGCCGATCACATTCCCATTGGCTGCAGGGCCGTCGGGCATGCAAATCAGAACGAGCCCCCTGCTCCGCTGCTGGGCTGGCGCCGCCGGAGCGCGGCCCTTCGACGTGGGCTCTGATTGGCCCAGCGGCTCTGACGTCGGCGACGCGGGGCGGGGCTGAGCGCGCAGCGCACCGCCTCGCGAGGCTCTTCCCGCGGCGGCAGGCTGCGGGCCGCCCCGTGCTGGCTGTCGGTCCGCGAGCGCTGCGGCTCCGGTGGGCACCAACCGGCCGCCGCCGGGGCTCTGGCTCCGTCGTAGGGCACTTCCTCGAAAGAGCGGGTCTCGGAGGTCCAAGGCGGGCGCGCGGGCTTGTCTCCTAGGTAACGCCGCCCGCGGCGGGCGGAACCACTGTGGCTGGCGCTGCGGGGGAGGCTGGACACGGCTTCGGGCCGCGAGGGCCACCGCGCGGGCCGGGTTCGCGGGCTTGGGGGTGAGCACGCGCCGCACGTCTCTCCGTGGGGACCCGGTGCCTGCGGGGCCGGGCGACGCTCAGTGACAGGCGCATGTCACACCCGCGTGGGTCGCCTCCCACACCCCGTGCTGACACTTGGTTTGGCCCGGGCCTCTAGGGCTTCGGGGCTACCGGGTTTCTTGGGGGGCTCAGTCTCCGCCTTCTGCCCCTTGACCCTGCGTCCCCAGACAGCCCCCCAGCTTCGAGCGGGCGCGGGGCCGACACCCTGGGCCTTCCTTGCTGAGCCCCCGGCCTTGGCTCTTCTCCATTCGGTGTCCGCACCACCTTTTCCTGACCGCCCCGTGCGGGACCCCGGCTGGGTGCCCGTCCCCCGTGGGTGCCCGTCTCCCACGGACGTCATCAGACTCCCCGGCCTTCGCTCAAGGAGTACTTTAGAGCAGGCGTGTCCAGCCTGCAGCTCAGGACGGCTTTGAATGTGGGCCAACACAAATGCTTAAAATATTATGAGCCTTTTTTGTGATTTTTTTTTTTTTTTGGAAGCTCATCAGCTGTCATTAGTGCTACTACATTTTATGTGTGGCCCAAGACAATTCTTCCAGTGTGGCCCAGGGAAGCCACAAGGTTGGACACCCCTGCTTTAGATGATTGTCCGTAGCCACCCAGGGTTCCAGTCCAGGTCTCTGTCACAGCTCCCAGCACCTTCCCCTCCTCTCTGCCATTTCCATAGGTCACAACTGTGCCCCTGTACCCGCTGACTTGTATCCTGTCCTTCTGCCTTCCTTAAGATACGTCCCACGAGGGCAGGGAGGTTGTCTGCTGGGGTCAGCACGGCTTCTCCGGGGCTGGCATGTGGGAGGTACTCAGTATTTCGTGAGTGAGGAAATTCCAGGCAGTGCTTACTTAAACCTCCACTAACCCCCTCCCTCCCCCGCCAAAAGCTCTGCAGAGCTCTTGGGTCTCAAGCATCGAAGGTCTTGTTCATGTCTGGAAAGGAAGCCTTGCTGTGTCTGGACCACTCCTCCTGGCTCCTGCCCCTTCCTTTCCCTGGTGAAACTTCGGTCCGGCTTACCTGTTCAGCTCCGTCAGCTCCTGCGTTTCCTCCTCTTTCCTTCCTCCCTGCTTTCAGAAAGCACATACCCCCGCCCCAGGCTGCTGACGTCATCTGCTCACGTTCACCCCTTATCTTTCTCTCCCACTGGATCTGTAGATTCTTGAAGGTGGCATTTGCCCATCTTCACCGTCATGTGCTCTGGAGCAGGTGCTTGGTAATCATGTGCTAATAGGTCTGCAGCAGCTCAGACCTCAAGGAGCCTCACAGCCCCTCCTTGTGTATGTAGGTGAGAAGCAGACGCAGGGCGGGCAGGAGACTTCCCAGAGGTCAGAGGTCAGGGAGGACCAGCTGGTGTCTGGGCTAGTGCTCCCACCCACCCTCTGGGGCCTCTGGTCCCTTTGCCTCTCCTGGCCTTGGGGGGGGCAGCGGGGGCAGCGGGGCAGGCACGGTTATAGCGGCTGCACGGTCAGTCACGGCTGGTTGTGTGACTTTGCACTGGCCGTTTAGCCTCCGAGTCTGACTTTCCTCATTAGGGAAGATGGGGTAGGAATGGGACTCACCTCACAGAGTTGTTGGGATGGCAAGTATTAATGTGTTTGTGAGTGCCTGGCTCACCATGGGGCTCAGTTAAAGCGGGGGCATTTTCTTCAGGCTCCTCACCCCCAGCCCAGTGTGCTCTTGTCTTGGGCTCGAAGCCTGGAGCCCTCCCAGTTTTCTCTCTGTTCACCCAGCCCTACTTGCCTCTTCCTTCCTCCGCAGCATAGCGGAGGGATTTGCTTAATCATGAAAAAGATGGGCACTCAGGTCCTGGTTCTGCCCTCATGCAGCTCAGTCATGTCGGGTGGGAATGGGCAGTGTATCGACTGGGACAGGACCCCACAGGGAGCTGCTGGTGGGGGTGGGAGTGATGGTGCCTGAGGGCCTAGCAGGGGCAGAGGGGTGGATGAATAAGGAGGTATCACCTTTCCCTCCACCACCCACTCACACTTGCTGCCCACCTCTGCCTGCCCAGCTCAGTGTTTAAATTTGGGGGGCCGTTCCTCCTTCTCAGCAGGTATCTGCCTGGTGTAGCCCGAAGCCATCGGCCATTGCCGCGTCTCCCTGTGTGGGTTCTGCTGGCCCGGCGTGATGTGGGCTCCCAGTCTCGGGAACAGGGAAAGAGGTTCTGGGTCAGGAATTGCGCGAGTGAGCCGTCTGGAGCGGCCTTGAGGTGCAGCTCTGGAGCTGGGGGCCGCGCCTCCTTCCCGGCACAGACTTCCTCTATACAAGCGGCCCGCTCAGTCCAGTAAGGCGCTCGCCTCGTATGAATAAACGCTCCAATTCCATGGTCACCAGGAAATCAGCATTTCTCTGGAAGAAATGCTTGACACTCAGCTTTGTGGAAGCTTCCATTTGCTTTTGTGATGCCTGAGTTCCGATGGTGAGCCAGGCGCCCAGGATCGGGAATGGGGGTCCCCTTCTGTCCTCAGTTGGACGCCGAGCAGAGATGTACAGGACAGGTGGCAGTTGCCATGATTGAGGGAAGCCCAGGGGCCCATACCTCCCAGCAGCTTCCTATTTGGTTTGTTTTTGTGTGTGTGTGTTTCCCATTTCAGCACAGAATATTACAAATGCATATGCTCTAGGGCCGAGATGTAATACGAATCGGTTTTCACAGTGTCACCAAGGACATTCTTTTTTTGAGTGTCTTTATTTATTATTTACTTATTTATTTATTTTTGACAGAGAGAGAGAGAGAGAGAGAGAGAGAGAGAGATAGAGATAGAGATAGAGATAGAGATATACAGAGACAGAACTGAACTGGGGGAGCTCCCAGTTCAGCACACGGCCCCGCACGGGCCGGGGCCGGGACTCGATCCCCGGTCCCCGGCGCTGCAAAGTGAGCACTCAACCCACTGAGCCATCCCGGCTTCCCCAACCAAGGACATTCTTGAGTGAAGCCGTGAGTGTGATGGCATGGGATGGTGCTGTGGCCGTGTGGAGGCCCCCGCAGCCCTGCCCTCCACTGCCTTTGTTCCACCAGAGCAAGTGTCAGATATCCTGTGAAAAAGGCAGATTTCATGTGGATGCTATACAGACACCTTTGACTTTGTGGAGCCCTTGAACAACCTGGGAAACTTCAGGGTTCGGGGCCACATTAGAAAACTGCGATCTTAGGAGACCAACCCTCTGCCATTTCTCCTCGCTTGTCATTTCAGTGTGCAGAATTCGGCCTCTTGTCAAAGCCAAGATCTTAAGATTCTGTGTCAGCTGAGGAGGGGCTGGAGAAGGGTTAGCTCCCTGTCTGGCTGGGAGGCTGGTGACGTCCTTAGTAAGTCAGTCTCCTAGAACACTACAGCCCATTCCCAGCTGGCTTTGGCCACAGCGACACTGCATGTAGTTGAGCTGTGCTGGGTGACTGACTTTCGTGTCCACTTGAGACTGTCTGGACTCACTGGCCCTTACTAGTTTTTTTTGTTGTTCTGCCGGCTTTTTGTATGTGTCTCAGATAGGGGCTCCCGTGGTGGCCCCTGGCAGCTTCAGGCTCACGATGTCCCTGTTCCAAGGGCTGCAAAACAGGGCTTCCCTCTCCTCAGAAGCGGCAGAAGCTCTTGAGATTTGCAGCTCATTGGCTTTGACTGGATCATGCTCCCCAGTCCCTTCCAAGACAGCCCTGTCCCCAAGGCCCAGCGCCCATGTGTAGTGCCCAACCTCCACAACTGTCCAGAGCAGCCTTGCACATGTCTGTCCCCAAACCAGTCACTGAGGCCAGGGGTGTCCTGCTCTGCTTGGCTCATGGGTGGAGGGCCAGAGAGGTTCTCCAGTGTGAGACAGCATGCTTACCAGGGGGAGGGTGTGTGGGTTCTAGGCCGCTGCACTGGGTTTGGAGTGTGGGATTGCAGGTGTAGCTCCTGGGGGGATTCAGTGGGAGGTGGGAATCTTTCAGAATGGCTCTGAGCACCATGGTCCTTAGAACTTCTTTATTTATTTGAACATGAATGCAGGTGACCCGAGAGGCCCAGCGACCCTCAGACCGGCAGGATGCGTGACTGGCAGAGGGTTTTTGATGAGCATGTGCTGGTTCCTCCCCACCCACAGAGAGCACGCCAGCCTGCCCAGGAGTCCACGGCGTTCCAGTGTGTCCTCAAGTGGCTCGACGGGCCGCTCAGTAAGCAGGTAACGCAGTTCGCTCCTGACTGCCCAGCACGAATTGTTACTGCCCTCAGCTGGGAGCGTATTGATTTCCACTTATTTATTTGAGTCTTACTGCTGTACCCATTACCTTGGGCCTTGGCAGTAGGCGGAGGCAGAGTGGCCCGTCAGCAGAGAGACTGCATGACTCAGCGCCCTGGTCAGCACTTTTGACCCTGGGTAAGGGATTTTTTCTGCCCACAGTGGAACAGTTGTAAAACCCAGGTCATGTGACTTCCTGGGGGATTGTGAGTTTGTTTGTTTGCAGCAGGTGGCCTGGTGCACCGCTCAGCACTGCCTTCTCTCGTCTCGGCAGCTGGAACGGCGGTGGCAGAGCCCAGGCAGCTGGCGGAAGGCCCATGCTTGGACACACCACGGCCTTGGGTGCACTCTGGCCCTGCTCTGTGGACGCTCAGGAAGCACCCAGGCCTGCTGGTGTGACCGCTGGCTGCTTAGAGGGTTTGGCTGGGCCAGACCTCCCCCCGCTGCACCTGGGGGAGCCGTTCTCCGGGTGTTCCAGGTTGGCATGCCGGGTCTGTGAGAACGTACTGCCGTTAAGTGGCTCAGTGTCTCCGGTGAGTGGCCCCCGCTGTGCGTTCACCACTCACTGCAGTGGGCCCCGCTGTGCGTTCACCACTCACTGCAGTGGGCCCCGCCGTGGCTGCTGCCTGTACAGCCTGGCTTCTCGGCGCTTGTACTAATGCATTTCACCAGCACAGCTGTGAAGTAGCATCACCCCCGTTTCACAGAGGAGGAAACCGAGTCGGGTGACAGCCCTTGCTGGCCACATGGGAGCTCACGGGACAGTGGACAGCCGTCTCCTTGTCCCAGGAATTTTATGAAGGAAAATTCATTTGCCCATTTTGTTTTATTTATTTTTGAAAAGGTGAATCCCGTGGTTGAGAATTCACGACAGTACACAGAACAGTGTCCCGTCCGAGCGGCAGCCACTGTTACCGGCTTCTGTACAACTTCCCAGAAATTCATAGCCCTGTATGACCTCGCTCTAAAAATATTCTAAATGTGTTATGTAGATTGTCCGTGTCATTACCTTTGTGTATCTGTCTAGGCCCTGCCCGGTGACGGCTTGGCTTCTCTGCATTTGCTACGGCAAACATGGCTGCCGTGCACTGCCTCCCTGGACGTCACCTTCCCCATGCGCACACGTGCCTGCAGGGTAATTCCTACAAGTGCTCAGAGCTCCTTAAGGCCCAGTTATAGGTTGCTTATAAAAAAGCACAGGTCAGACATAAAGAGGTGAGCTGCATGCACGAAGGTAGCAGGATGGACGTAAAGACACGCTGTGTAAACAGGAGGATGGGCAGGCCATGTGGCCATACTTGAGTCAGACAAGGTAGACCCCCAGCTGAAGCGCTAAAGGGGCATTTGCTAGGGACTGTCCAATCTGGAAGGCGTGACAGGTCCCCAGAGCACCCCCAGGTTTGGTGACGCGCTGGGAGGACTGCATATGACTCAGCATGTAGCCATCTTCCCAGGAAGGACTTACTACAGAGAAAGGGCACAGAGCAGGATCAGCTGGGGGAGGCGCGTGAGGTGGGGATGGGCACACATGTCAGGGTGCTTTGCCAGCGGGGTCCCACAGGACGCACTGAATTCCCCAGCAACGAGCTGCGACCACACATGTGACATGTTGCCACACGAGGAAGCTCGTTGGAGACTCAGTGACCGGGGTCTCTAAAACAACCTCGGGTTTTTTCGGGGGATTGGTCACTGAGGCACCCTCTGCCTAGCACCTACCCACATTCCAGGCTCCTAGAAGGGAAGCAGGTGTTCGGCATAGACTACCTGTACAAACAGTGTAGCACGGTGAGCCGTGCTTACGAGTTCGGGTGCTAGGAGCCTTCCCCAGATCTCAGTTCCTTGGCTCCAGCCAAGGGCCGGCCTGTGAACCAGCTTTTCGGAACATAACAGGCCTGCTGTGATAATGCCTGTGTGCAGCACGCAGTAACACGGCTCCCAGACACCTGAGGCAGAAGTGTGCAGGTAATGCCTGTGTGCAGCACGCAGTAACACGGCTCCCAGACACCTGAGGCAGAAGTGTGCAGGTAATGCCTGTGTGCAGCACGCAGTAACACGGCTCCCATACACCTGAGGCAGAAGTGTGCAGGTTATGCCTGTGTGTAGCATGCAGTAACACGGCTCCCAGACACCTGAGGCAGAAATGTGCAGGACTCCTCATGCGAATAAAACAAATCAGACAGAAAAACAACCGTCAGGGTAGTGGCGAAGGTTCTTGCCTCCCATGCAGGAGGCCCCCAGCTCAGTTCCACCCTGTGCAGCCCCACATCCCCCTGCATGGAATGAAACCATGTCCCAACCTATGATGTACAACTATGGAGACTGCTCTGGGCCCTCCCCCTTCTCTCTGTCTCTCATCTTCTCTCAAGCAATAAAATAAATCTTAAAAAAAATCCAGGGGAAGCCGGGATGGCTCAGTGGGTTAGGTGCTCACTTTGCAGCCCTGGGGACCGAGGATCGAATCCCGGCTCCGGCCCGTGTGGACCCATATGCTGAACTGGGGAGTGCCCCCAGTTCGGTTCTCACTGGGGTGAGACCCCGGCCCAGTTCCTGCCCTGTGCAGCCCTGCGCCCACCTGTGGAATGAAACTATGTGGAAAAACCGATGATGTGCAACTATGGAGACTGTTCTGGGCCCTCCCCCTTCTCTCTGTCTCTGACTCTGTATCTCTCTCTCTCTTTCTCTCTGTCAAAAACAATAAATAAATCTTAAAAAAAATAAGAACAACAAAAAAGACAATCCAGAACCACATGACTTCACTCATAGGTGAGATATAAAACTGAAAGTCAGGGGAAGCCGGGATGGCTCAGTGGGTTAAACACTCACTTTGCAGCCCCGGGGACTGAGGATCGAATCCTGGCCCCGGCCCGTGTGGAACCATGCGCTGAACTGGGAGCTCCCCCAGTTCAATTCTCTCTCTGTCTCTGTATCTCTCTCTCTCTCTCTGTCAAAAATAAAAATAAATAAATAATATATTTAAAGAAACTGAAAGTTACAAAGAAAAACTCATGGACACAGTAGTTAAGTGGTTACTTGGGGGGGGATGGGAGTGGGGAAGAGAGAGGGGGCATCACATATATGGTGATGGAAGGAGAACTGACTCTGGGTGGTGAACACACAGGCAATATTTTGTGGACTTGTACACCTGGAACCTGTGTAATTTTTACTACCAATGTCACCTCAATACATTTAATAATAAAATAATGGAAAAAACTTTGGTAGAACTGAAGGGAACCACGCTCAGCTCTTCATCATAACTGGAGACCTTTCACTGTCTTCTTTCAATAACTGATAGAACAAATGGACAAAAAAAAAATCACAAGGCTCTGGCAGATCTGAACACCACCATGAACCACCTTGACCTGTCATCTCTCAAACACTACACCCAACAAATAGAAGACACGTTCTTCTCAAGTGCGCACGGGACACTGAGACAGACCACATGCTGGGCCACAAAAATAAGTCAACACATTTGAAAGGATTGCAATGATAGAGTATGCTCATGATAATTGCAATTACAGTGTTATTAAATTAGAAATCAATGATAAATAGCTAGAAAATCTTCAAAGAGTATGAAATTAACACACTGCTAACTAACCCATGGGTCCAAAAATTCAGAGGAATTATAAATAGTTTGAACTGAGAAATTTGTGGAATGCAACTAATGTAGTCCTTCGAGGGAAGCTTACAATTTTATGACTATAATTGAGAAAAAAAAAGTTCTAAAATCAATGACCTCAGTTTCCTCATTAAGATAAAAAGAACAAATGAAACCCAAAGAAAATAGAAGGAAGTAATAAATATATGGGCAGAAATCAATGAACGGAAAGGACAAATCATAGGGAAAAGCTAGGGGTTGGTTCTTTGAAAAGATGAATAATATTGGGGATGCTGGGATAGCTCAACAGATTTGAGAGCTTGCCTTGCAATGGCCAGGTCTGGGGGTTGAATCCCAGCCCCGGCCCGTACAAACCCATATGCTGAACTATGGCACAACTGGTAGCTGCTGGGATAGGGGCAAAGGTTCTCACCTCCCATGTGGGAGGCCCCTAGTTCGGTTCCTGCCCCACATGGCCCCACATCCACTGGTGTGGAATGAAACTGTCACAACTAATGATGCACAACTATGGAGGCTGTTCTCTGGGCCCTCCCTGCTTCTCTCCTCTCAAAATAAATCCTAAAAAAGAGATTAATGATATTGATAAACCCCTAGCAAGATTGATCATGAGAAACAAATATGAGTAGGAAGGAAATAAGGAGCATCACTACATATCTTATAGACAGTGAATAATATAATCAAGGGATATTATGAATAACTTATGTGCCAGTAAATTCACTGCCAGTTGGGGAAGCTGGGATGGCTCAGCAGGTTAATCACTTGCTTTGCAACCCCAGGGACTGAGGATCTAATCCCAGCCCTGACCCGTTTGGACCCATACACTGAACTGGGGTGTACTTCCTATGTGGCAGGCCCCCAGTTTCATTCCTGCCCTGCGTGGCCCCTGCCCACCTGTGGAACAAAACCATGTTGAAAACTGATGATGTGCAACTATGGAGACTGCTCTGGGCCCTCCCCCTTCTCTCTGCCTCTCTTTGTCTCTGTCTCTCTGTCTCTGTCAAAAACAATAAAATAAATTAAAAATTCACTGCCCGTTATACCAGTAGCAAAAGCAATGGGAAAAAGGCGCATCTGTCGTCTCTGGTTGTTTTGCTATATTTGTAGCCATGACTTCTCAACCCTCAAAGATTTTTCTTTACTAATACCACACCCAAAGTAATTCTGGCAAGTTGAGGGTTTAGAGTTTGTGTTTATATCAGAAAGGATTCATTTGGCTATATATGATACAAAACAGAACAAAACACACACACACACACACACACACACACACACACACACACACACACAACCAAACCATCCCAAATAGCTTAAGCTAGAGATAATTTATTAACTAACATCACAGATAAACCTGTAGTATAAGCTTCAGGTGTGGCTTGATCCAGGGGCTCTCGGTATGTCTCCTGCACTTCCCTCCCGGCTCCACGTGGTGTCAGATGCCCCTCAGCCTCAGCCTCTCATGTCTCCACGGCTCTGGCTGAATCTTCAGCCTGTGTCTGTGCAGGGTTGGGGAATGGCAGTGTTCTGAGAGGCAGTTCCTAGAAAGGAAATTGAGACCTCAACAAGGGGACCGAGGCTGGGCGGCCAGTTTTACCAGGATGGGCCCAGCACCTGTGCCACACTCGTGACGTTGGAGCCCTTCAGGCTGGTCCCTTCTGTCTCCTAGGGAGTGCTGGAAGTGCTGTTGGATGTGGGGTGCCATCTGCGTGTCTCTCTCTTCGACATCACCTACCGATACTTCTTCGGGAGGACGTGGAAGACTGCGGCGAGGCCTGTGGAGTCACCCTCCAGGCAGCCGTCCAGGATCGTCTTTAACGAGGTGGGCATGACGGTGGAGGGCAGGTGTGCGGGGGCCCTGGTGCACGCAGGGTCCTCCCTGACCTGGGGACGTGCTCATCTCAGGCCCCAGGAGGTGCCGCTGTGCAGCAACCCGGTCACCGCAAAGCTGGTCTCAGGGGGCTTCATTCCCAAACCATCGTGTGTGGAGCCCCCGTGTCCCAAACGGATGAGAGTGCACTGCTCCGGGGGTGGGGTGGGGTGGGGGGGTGGGGGCAGCGGGCCGGGGGAGGGGGCCGGAAATAGGGTCTTGTCACTTCCAAGGAACCTTGGGGTGCTTGGAACGAAGTTAGGAAATTATTGATCTTGTTCGGTTGCCCCGTTTTTCCCTCCCCCTTCTCTTCTTTCCTTTTAGTTTTTTTAAATTTTAATTTATTTTTGACAGAGAGAGACAGAGACAGAGAGAAAGGGAAGGGCCCAGAGCAGTCTCCATAGTTGTATGTCGTCTGTTTTTTGACATAATTTCGTTCCACACTAGTGGGCAGGGGCCATGCAGGGCGGGAACTGGGTCGAGGGCCCCCCACATGGGAGGCACGCCCCTATGAGCTGGGGGCCTCCTACATGGAGGCTCATCCTGGCAGGGGATGAACTGAGGGCTCCCCACATGGGAGGCACACCCCAGTTCAGCATATGGGTCTGCATGGACCGGAGCTGGCCTCGATCCTTGGACCTCGGGGCTGCAAAGTGAGCTCTCAACCCTCTGAGCCATCCCGGCTTCCCTCCTTTAGTTTCTTCTCTCTCTTTTTTTTTTTTAACATGTATTTTCTTCTTTTTTTTTTTTTAACGTGTTTTCTTTTTCTTTTCTTTTTTTTTAACATGTATTTTCTTTTTCCTTTCTTTCTTTCTTTCTTTCTATTGTTTTTGACAGAGAGAGAGAGAGAGAGAGAGAGAGAGAGAGAGAGAGAGAGAGAGAGAGAGAGAGAGAGAGATACAGAGACAGAGAGAGAACTGAACTGGGGGCGCTCCCCAGCTCAGCATATGGGTCCGCACGGGCCGGGGCCGGGATTCGATCCTCAGTCCCTGGTGCTGCAAAGTGAGCGCTTAACCCACTGAGCCATCCCGGCTTCCCCCTTTTTTAATTTTAATTTTAATTTTTTAAGCTTTAGTTTCTCTTAAGTCGGTGCGGTTGCTTTGACAGGGGCTGACAGCTCAGTGTGGCCCATGGGCTCTGGGTCCTGCTGCCCTGTGGATGGGTGTTTTCCCTGCCGCTCAGCGGCATCAGCCCCACAGGCGTTTGCTCCAGGCCTGCTGTCTGCCAGGTGCCAAGCATGTGGTGGGTGACACAGGCAAGGAGCTCGCCGTGTAGGATGTGTGGTCCACTGGGGGTGACACTCAAGAGCAAGTCACGGAGTAATTGCAGGCTGTGACAAGTTCTCAGCGGGTGACCAGTTCTCAGCGGGTGACCAGTTCCCAGCAGCTGTCCCAGAGAGGGATGGGGGACCCGCATAGGCAGGCTGCGAGGGAGGAGGGCCTGCCTGAGGAGCTGAAGTCTCAGCTGGGACCTGCTGGGGACAAACGCAGGGCGCCTCAGGCAGGGAGAAGAGCCCAGGGGCTGGGGGGCGCTTCCCGACCCTGCGGGGCTGCATGGTTTCAGTCCTGCGGAGTACGGTGATAGAGTGAGGCCCCCAGAAGCCCTGGGCAGTGCTGTGGCCGTTATTAGTACAGTGAGTCGGGAAGCGGGGACGACCCTGGCCATCCTCGGAGACGACACTGTGCGGAACCCCAGCCTGCGGTGCCCCGTTGCTGCTGGGCCCTGCTGGCCGCATCCTGAAGCCGCGGGGCCTGGCCGGGCCCTGCTGCTCTGCGATTGGCTGCCTCCCGGTCCGGGCTGCGGGGCGGGCGTGGCTTGAAGCTGCCGGTGCCCTCGCTTAACACGGTAGGAGACAGAGATAGCGCCCGCAGGGTCGGGAGGGTTCCGTAACGCTGTGCGGAGGCCTGTGTCCTGGGCACTGCTGTGTGTCAGAAATGAAGGTGGTCGCACAGCTGGGCAAATGCCTGGTAACAGTCACCCTGGTCGGTCCTATCAGAGAGGCTCCGGTTGTAAGACACGTGTGCACCTGAGGGTAAGGTGACCAGATTTTAACACTGGTAAAGCGGGACACCATTGACCTGGGGGGAGGGGGTTCTTGATGAAAAATTGGGTCTATCTCCCGCCGTTCCCTAGCTTGTCGTGCATTCTTTCCAAAAATCGGGACTTTTTTAAAACGCCGTGGGACGCGGGACAAATTGTTAAAATCGGGACTGTCCCGCCAAAAGTGGGACGTCTGGTCACCATACCTGAGGGCGGCTCCCTCCAGCGCCGTCTCAGCTCTCACAGGCCCCTTGACAGCAGCAGCCGTGGCGTTGGCCTGGGCTCGGCCTCTGTGGCCTTTGGGGCTGGCCTCTTGGGCCTCTTGGGCCTCCTAGGGCCTGTTGGTTGGATCTCTTTCCTGTGTGTGCAGTCAGGCCCGAGGAAGCCGGCATTGGGACTGTCAGGGAGGAGTGAAGGCGGTGGCATGGCTGTCCTCTATTGGGACATTGCCGCAGGCCCGGCGTTGGCTCACAGCATAGTTGTGCCATTTTGTTCCTAGCGTTCTCCTCTGGATGTCGCTATTATTACGACCCTTCCTTAAAGAGCAATCCGGCAGGTCGTGGGCTGTGGGTGCGGCTTGAGTGGGTAGCCTGGTGAGGCTGCCCCTCCCCCCGTGTGTCAGCCGCCTGCAGCGTCCACTCGGGAGAGGGTCACATGACGGGCTGACGCTCTTAAAGTGTCACACAAATGCTCTGCCTGCTGTGTGTCCTTCCCCTTGGCATGGCTAGGACCCGTCCTTGTCATCGTCACAGTGACACGGCCCGATAGGCTGTGAGCAGAGGGCTGCCGTCTATCTTGATTCAGGCGGCTGAGCGTTGGGAGGAGCAGCCTTGGGTGCTGCTCCTCCCCTGGTTCTGTCTGGGTTCAGCGTTGGTGCCCCGGGGGTCGGGGTGGGGTGGGGTGGGGGCGTTTGTTGCCACATCCCTTGTCACTATGTCCTGGAAGCTGTGTGAGGCCTTCCAGCTCTCAGCTCAGGTCGGAACTGGGAAGACGGAGATTCGGTCCTGAGTTCCGCGTGTGGGCGCCGGTCACTGCGCCATCGCAGCCCCTGCCATTCTCATTCTTTCTTCCTGCTGAGTGGGTGTGGGCACGGGCAGTGGCCAGTGAGGACCTCAGTCCTCAAGGCTTCTGGAAGCATCTGCACCCTTCTGTCTTGGAGTTGCTGAATTGGAGCATGAAGCCAGACCTGTGTGGGCTGAACAGAGCCTTCCTGGGTGGGGGGCCATGGCAGGGCCCAGCACTGGAACCGCTCCCGGAGGTGCTGTGCTCTGGCTGCTATGCCCGCGGCACACAGCAGAGGTCAGTGATGCCCCAGGAATGAGGCTGCATTGGCCTGGGCGTGAGCTGAGTGCAGGTGGCTGGCCACCGGGAGCAGGGGACCTTGTCTGGATGCTGCCTGGCTGTCCAGCTGACCGTGGATTAACAAATTGTCCTCGTGTGCTCTGTGTTTTTGTTGAGTTGTCTGTGTCACACACAGCCCTGAAGGAAGTTGCTATTTCATTGCTTTGCACACAGGGTCCTGAGAAAAGACCTTACAGAGAGCAGTGTTGCCTTGAACCCAAGCTGGGCGCTTTTCTGCACAGGCCCCGACCCCACGCGGCCCCGGCCCCCAGGGCTGTGCCGGTTCAGCTGGGGGCAGCCAGTGCCGGCCTCTCTGAGCTGAGTGAGTTCTGGGCTGTCCTCAGCCTTCCCCCGTGGAGACAAACTGCCCTTCACTCCCACAGCGACGGCTCATAATTCAGCTGGCCTCTCACGAAGGATCTCTTAAAAATAACCCGGACGGCCACGGCACCGTGCAGCGTCCTCACTTTATTTTCTTCCCGAGACGGACACGATTCTCCCTTAAATTCTTCCCTGAACTCACCACGCTCAGCCTGCCTGTGACAAGCTCATTTTTCCTGCTTTGTGTTGTGAGAGCAATGGGCCAGGAGCAGCGGTTCTGTGCAGACAGCCTGCTCCCAGTGCAGGGGTTGTCCTCTGGGGTCAGAGGTCGGTCAGCTGTCCTGTGCAGACACAGGGTGCCGGGCAGCTTCCACTTCCCGGAAGCCCTGAGACACCCACTGGACCTCCCTCCCTCATCAGCGCCACGGGATCCCCCTCTGAAGGCGGCTGCTGGAAGGAGTGTCCGTGGGGCCCCGGGTACCCCGCGGGTATCTGCCGCTCTCCTCCCCGGCCTTGCCACCCAGCCTAAATCTGCTGCTTGGGGCCGGCGAGCTGCGTGTCTTGGAGGGGTGGTCAGGGGGCAGGCAGGTGGGACGCGGGGTTGCAGCCCCTCTGTAAAGGCTTGTCACCAGAGGCCCAGTTTGGATTGTCATGTGGGTGAAAAATGGGCAGTGGGCCCTGCGGCAGAAGGGCATCCATGTTTTTTCAGATGAAGGTGCTGAGACAGGAGCCTGTCAATGAGTGAGGGATCTGTTTCTGCTGTCAGGGCGGGAACTTGTCAGATTCAGAAGAGCTAGATGTGAGGTGGGCTGAGGGCCCCGCTCCTGCTTCTCTTGCTGCTAATTTGGTGGGCCTGACGCAAACTTCTAACCGTGTAACTTCAGTGGATGGGTAGGATTTTCCTCTCCCCGCGGACCGCGTGGTGGTCATGAACGGTCCCTGCACGGCCGGGCTGGCTTGCAGGCGTTGCTCAGCTGAGCATGGTGGGGATTTCTGACTGAGTCCGTGTGTCTGCTGTAAGGTGGGGTGGCCCCTGGGTTCCAGGTGAGCCTCCTGGGGACCCTCACCAGGCAACAAAGGGTGGGTGCTGCGCAGCCTTGCTGTTTCATCCCTGGGTGGCTTTTACCTCCACACAGCTTCTGAGCTTTTGGGCCTGAGCGGAGTTTGCATTTTGTACCGGCCTCACCTAGCCCTTGCCTTTGAACTTGGAACCTCTTGAGGGCTGAAGCGCATTTTCCAGATTCCTTCGGAATTCGTGAGTGTGGTGCTGTTCCCGCCTGTTGGAAAAGAACACACATCCCTGTGGATCCGGGTGACGGTAACACCCGTCTGACCCGTTGTTGTTGTGCTCTGCGGGCTGTCCCTCCTGCTTAGAGCAGAGTTCCTGGAGACAAACACCGGTGGGTTCTGCTGTGCTCCGAATCATCGTGTCCAGCGGTAAAGGACCGGGGAGCCGGCGTCGGAGCTTGTGCTCTGGACGTGCCGGGCCAGCCGCCCCCTCGCCAAGACGTGCCTCGGCAGTCTTTCAAGGTGACCTCCAAACTACAGGACTGTGGTTGGCTTCGCCTCAGAGCTGAAGATGCTTGTTTCGCTGCTGAAAGGAAGACTGGGAAGTGCTCATAAACCTGAGGCTCGCAGGTGTCGATCCAGAGGGGAGACAATGACGGACAACGGGCAGTGGGCTCTGAGACAGTCCTCAAGTCCCGGCAGCAGAAGCATAACTCTCCCTTGGTCCAACCACCTGTCAGCTGTAAGTGGCCACTGTTTCATCATTTTGCAATAAAAGATAATAGAATAACGATTTATATCTCAGGGCTGATGTTTTAATGCGTCTCTCTGTTACCCTGGGCTGACAGTCCGTGATTACAGTAAACGTTTTCCTGGTGACAGCGCGGTAATGACTGGTTAACAGGGGCATTGTCCCAAGTTCATGTCGCCTGGCAGCCGCCCCACCCGGCCTGCCTCTCCTCTTCCCACCTTGAGGTGGGGGTGGTCTTCATGCTACACTGGGGACTCCACGCCCATGTTTGGCTCACAGCACAGACCGGGTTCCGGGCACCATGGTGGGTTCAGAGCCACAGCTGAGCTTCCGTGGACGCCTATTCCCTGTTGGTTTGCAAACATCCATCTCTGTCTTGTGTCTGTGATGTTTATTAGTTTTAAATAAAAGCAACTGCAGTGAAACGGAGGTAGAAAACTGCAGCAGAGTGAAGGTGCTGTCATTCCCACGAGACAGGTGGCACACACCTGGGTTGTCTCCCTACCCCCCAACCCTGGTGACAGCGAGGGCGGCCGTGTGCACGTGGTGGGTGGGACAGTTCCAGTGCAGAACTGTTCAAGAACAATCTGAACATCGTCTGCTTGGCTTGGGTCCCAAAACCTCTTGTAAGAAACTGATCCCAAGGCAATTTTTGTCATAACAAGATGTTAGTTGGGCTCTGAACTGGGGATAATTATATAAAGGTCCTGCTTATTAGTTAAACAAAATTAGTCCAGATGCAACTTCATAATAGTCACACAGAACAGGGGTCCGAGTCACTGCTGGCGGGTTGTGATTGACGTCTTTATACAGCGAGTGTTACGTAAACTGTCTCGGCCGACGTGTGTTGGCAGCGGGCCTGGCCTGCCTTGGTCTTGCTTAACTGGGGTCCTCCCTGGTGGTGGTGGTGGGGGGTGCGTGGCCGCCCCAGCCTCCTGTAGGAGGCCTGGTGTCAGGGTTGTTAGGTGCTGGGCGATGAGCAGGTGTGACTTTGAGGCGGTCACTTCGCTGTGCCCTTGTCGTCTCTGGCGCCTTGGAAGGATGCGGTGCCCCACGCGGGCATGTTTGTGGCATTTCCATGGCGATGGTCCAGGGGTGCCGGGGGTGGGGGGCACAGCTGCATCCTTTTCTGTGACCATCCAGCCTGTCACCTGGCTTCCGGTTTCTGTTTTGCAGCCCCTGTATTTTCACACGTCCCTGACCCACCCGCACATCGTGGTTGTGGTGGAAGTGGTCGCCGAAGGCAGGAAAAGGGACGGGACCCTCCAAGCCGTGGCCTGTGGGTTTGGAATTCTCCGGCTCTTCAGCAACAAACCGGAATCTCCCGCCTCCACCTTCCAGGACAAACGGTACCTGCCTGTTGGCTCTGCCCGCGGCTTTTCCAGGATTTTCCTGCACTGGGTTAACTGCTCATCCTGCGGCCATGGTAGAAAGCTTTACACCTGTCAACAGAATACCAGGGGACGTTCTCACTTCAAGTTGTCGTGGGTTTGCTCACTCAATTTTCTAATAAACTGAGGCATTTTGGGCTGGATGGGGCTTGGCCATGGGGCTGCCCTCCTCATGTAGGACAGCTAGCAGCATTTCCCCCCAGGGACAGCCCAGAATGTCCCCGGGGGACACAGTCATCGCAGGCAGAGAAGCACTGCTCTCGGGAGACAGCCGTGGGGACCACGTAAATGTGTCAGCGTGAGTGAGTGTCCTGGCATCACCTTCAGGGCCTAGGTACCCAGGCGGCGTTAGGACCATGCAGCGCGGGTGCCCACAGCGCCGGGGGCTCAGAGCTTCCTCAGCGGCCTTTGTCTTCTGCAGAGGACTTGGTGGTGTGGCATAGAAAGCTCCAGTAGGTGTGATGCGGTGGGGGGCCCACACGCTGACGTGGAGCTGATGTGCCCCATGGGTCTTGTTCTGCAGGTTGAGGCTGTTTCACGGCACCCCCAGAGCCCTGCTGCACCCGCTGCTCCGGGACCCCATCGAACGTAAGGGACCAGCCCGGGCGTCCTCGGCACCGTGCATGCACCTGGGGACCTCGCTGAGCCTTGTGTCCCTGCACGCTGCCCTGTGCTCTTGCGCGGTGTAAACAGTACCCGCCGAGCTGAGTGGTTTGATAGATTTGGGTGACATGTATCGTGGGCCAAAGTTTTTGGCATTGTTTAAAGAACTGAAACAGGCCTGCCAGGCGGGCATCGCTAGGTGAGGATGAGCTCAGGAGAGGCGTGGCCCCCTGGGAGCCGCCCGGTGGGTGGGCTGTTGGCCCCTCCCTGGAGGAGGAATGACAGCTTTGCCCACCAGGTGGCGTAGTTGCTGTCCCGTGCTGGCCACCGGCTGTCCCAGGAACCCGCTGACTGTCCCAGGAGCCCATTGGTTATCTGCACCCCTGCAAGGCCTTCCAGCTGTGCCTCAGTGGAGCATGATCTGGGGGCTCCCACCACGTGTAGTCACTCAGGGATCCCCTCCCATGAGGCCCAGCGGCCGCGGGGCGCCAGCTGGGAGGGGTGTGTGGCCCAGTCTGGCTGTGGCTGAGTGGGAGCAGACCGGAGGGGCGCCCTGTGGGAGTGGGGGATGGGCTGGCAGGCCGTTTGGAGGCCCAGGGCCGAGATCTGTGCAGACAGGGCTGGGCGTGTGGGTGGGGCCGGTGGCTGGAGGTGATCTCTGTGGGAGCAGGACTTTCCCTGTCTTCAGGCCGTTGCGTGGATTCCAGGGCAGGATCTTTGTGTTTACCATGGAGCCCGAGGTAACACGTCAAGTCAACCCACCCCCTCTGCTCCCCGCTGACTTTTGGTAGGGGAGCCATCGGTCAGAAACTTCATGCTGTTGATAAAGATGGGCTTTTCGGTCATTTCTCAGTTGACTTTAATCACTCATTTGCCAGCCGCTTCTCTCCTTAGAACCACGGCCACCACAGTGTGTCACGTCTGTGATTCCCGGGCGCTGTGGGGTGTCTGGGGGCTGTGACTGTGGGCGGGGGTGGGGAGGCCTGAGGAGGCCCAGCCACAGGGCCCTGAGCTCATGTCCTCAGATGCACCTCCAGAAATTTATGGTGCTTTTGTGGGTGGGAAATACAGTCACAGGGTTCAGAACTCAGGAAGTGCAAACAGTGTAAGTAGGCTGAGGGTCAGGCCCGCTCTCCGCGCCCCTGCCACTCACTGCTCTCACCTGCGCCCCAAGTGACCCCGTCCGATTCCCTTGGGTCCTTCCAGGGTCTTTTGCCGAAACAGAGGCAAATGCTCAGGCCCCAGCCTTGCTTTTGCCCTCCGTTCACTCATCACTACGGCCCTTGGTCTTGTAACGTTTACCTTGGAGAACGTTTCGTGTCCTTTGCATGGTGTTTGGGGGACCGGCTGTGCGTGGTTGATTCAGTCCCCACCACGGACACTTGGGTGTTCCTTTCCGCGAGGACGAAGGCTCGCGGGCTTGGACCTGTGCCCTCTGCACGTGTGCGGGCGAGTCAGGGTCAGGTCCCAGCCGTGCATTTGCTGGACCCTCCACAGCGGTGGCCACTCTTCAACCCGACAGGTGGAAAAGTGCCTCTCAGGGCGTTTTAGATTTTAATGTGGGCAGAGCCCATGTGTGGCGTGGTGAGGCGTGGAAAGCACAGCCCGCAGGAACTTCTTCTGCCAAGGAATGCAGTGAGCATATCTGCGCTTCTGAAATCGCAGCTTTGCCTCAGGAGGTGCCCTGTCAGTGGCGGAAGTCAAGCCCAAACAGGATCCACCGTTTGGTGGGCGTGTGCAGAGGGCATGTCTGGGTCCCTGTGAACCCCAGGCCTGTGAGTCTGGGGTGTGCCCCTTCCTGTGCCCCAGGTCCTGTTGATGAAGCTGTTTCCCCCACCTGCTCCTGGGCTCTGAGGCGACTCCTTCAGCCAAAGGGCGCCCGGCTTCCTCACTCCGGGGAGAGGGGAGCGCGAGAGATTTTGTTACATTGCATCAAAAAGCAGGCGTCGCTTTTGCTGCGGGTTTACCAGAGAGGGTTGTTAAGGATCGGTTTCCCCCTCACTTTTTGGCTGCACTAATAGTCATTCCCTGACGCCCTGGAATGTTTCCCGTTTGTGCTGCTTTGTCTCAGCCGCTCAGTATACTGGCTGACTTGCCAGAAGTGCCTTTGGCTTCAGCTGCCACACAACGTGTTTTCTCCCCCAGAGGACAAACACATGACCCTGATCCAGAGCTGCAGCCTTCAGCTCACCCTGCGGCCCCACCCGGCCTTGGAGCCGGCCTTCCACCTGCTGCCTGAGAACCTGCTGGTGTCGGGCCTGCAGCACATACCTGGCCTCCTCCCAGCTCATGGCGAGACAGGTAAGGCCACGCTCGGCGAGTCCCGGTTCGTTCACGGCCAGATGCATGGGATATGGGGGATGAGCTCTCGGGTGAGTGCCCACCGGGCAAGGCCAGCGCCTTTCAGAAGCGGGCTTGACGGTGTGCATTTAGAGGCCGCATTGGGAGCTGGGTATTTGTTCATTTGTACAAAGCCACAGGGTAGGGGGTTGAGTAGTTTTTAATTGGAATTTGTGTAGGGGTCACTGTGGTTGCCTGTGGTTTTAGTAAATAGTGTAGAGAGAGGGGCCCCATGTACCTAGACTGCAGTATGGCGTCACAGGCAGGACACTGACACCCATATAGCCCGTGGACCTTATTCTCATCTAGTGTAACTCACTCATGAGTGTGAGGACCCAGTTCTCAGAGGAATTGTCAACCTGGGAATGATTGGGCATGACAGTTCTTAGTCCCTTGACACACATAGTTGGCTCGGATATGTCATGTGTTTCGTAAGCCGTTGTAAACACTGACGTCTTTGAGATGCGTGCAGATTTATTTTGCTTTGAGTGCAGTTATAATGCAAATATGCTCAAGAAATAATTGTATATATTCAGTGTTAAAGTGTGAATGTATGGGGAAGCCGGGATGGCTCAGTGGGTTAAGCGCTCACTTTGCAGCGCCGGGGACCAGTGATCAAATCCCGGCCCCGGCCCGTGCGGAACCATATGCTGAACTGGGAGCTCCCCCAGTTCAGTTCTCTCTCTGTCTTTGTATCTCTCTCTCTCTCTCTCTCTCTCTCTCTGTCAAAAAAAAAAAAAAAAAAAAAAAATTTAAAAAAAAATTTAAAAAACAAGTGTGAATATAACTGTAGAAATAATGCCTTCAAGATGTCTGCTTTGAATCTGTACAAAAATGACACTGAAAGTCACATGGGGTATCGAATGAAAACGGCGAGACTGATACTCAATGAGTTCGTATGGCTGACTATCCAATAGAAGATTGATATTCAAGTGAAGGTACCCTATCCAAGGTAATGCTCGTAAATGTGCAAGACCTCTATCTGCCTCAAGCAGTGATGACTGTGATTCAGGAGATGGAGAATGGAGTTGGGAAGAAAAAGAAAATATTCCAAATATAAAACCATTTACCCAAATTGCAGGTATAAACCCTTTAGTTTTGCGAAGACAAGGAGCAAATCCTACGCCTCTTTGTGTTTTCAAACAAGTGCTAAGGGATTGATTTTTTGGAAATGATAACCATAGAAACAAATGATTACACAAGTCAAAAGATAAAGGACCAGAACTCAGAAAAGGATGAGAAGTAGTTTCCAGTAACAAGTGGTGAAATGAAAGCACACCTTTCGTTATGCATCACAATGTCACAAGTACAAAAGTCTGTAATAGATACGTGCTGGTCAAGAAGAGTAACATTAGACACCGTATTTTCAGAAACTATGTTCTCAAACATTTCTGGGCTGTATCACATTTTCTGCACTTTGTGGATAATGAAGCGACATGTAAAGAAGACAGAAGACGGAAAGTGTGAAGTATAGCTGACTATTTGAATAAGTTTGAGCCATTGTACACTGGATGAAGATGTCTCCCTAGACAAGTCACTGATGAAATTCAAAAGCCGGCTGGGGTACGTGCACCTTACAGCTACCAAATGTGTCAGATTTGGAACCAAAGTTTACAAGTTGTGCGAGTCCAGCACTGGGTATTGCACCCGCGGATGTTGAGTTGAGAAATAAGCCGTGCTTTTTGCTCATTAGGAACTCCGGTTGTTCTGGTGGGCCTCTGTCCCTCACCACCCAGCAGCATTTCAGAGGGAGCCGAGTTGTTCGAGTTTGCAGATGCTGCCTGCTTGCTCCTGTGGCGGGTCTGCTCCGGGGCCCGCGGAGAACACCTCCCTGAGCTGACGCAAGTGACCCCTCATGCAGCGCCAGGCGCTGAGCTGGGTGACGCCGGGAGCCAGGGCCTCCTTCTGTCCTTGCACAGCTCACGGCCCCGGGGACATTTCTCTATCAGGGCAGGGACTTTGCTTGTGCCTCAGCGTGCCCACGAGGAGTCCTGCATGTTTCGGGTGGTTCAAGGTCAACGCAAGCAAATGAGAAATGGCCTCGTGGGCTGTGTTCTTGCCCAAGAGAAGGTGATGGAGGGAGAGGGGAGCCGAGCCCCTGGGACTGATGCTCTTGGGCTCTGAGGTTATGTGGTTTGTTCCTGGGGGAGGTTTGGGGTACACTTTGGGCCTCAAATGGAAGTCACATTTGTTTGGTCAGTTTAGCGTCTGGGTGTGAGCGAGGTGGGTTCTGATGTGGTGTCCCGTCTTGGGGTGTGCTGATGCTTTCTCCTCTGCTGCCGGGGCCCCCTCAGCATGGCTGTTTCCATGAATGACCCACCTGAGCCCTCTCGTGGTTCCAGGCGATGCCCTCCGGAAACCGTGCCTTCAGAAGCCGGTCACGTGGTACCTGGACGACTTGTTCTTCACGCTGTATCCGTCCCTGGAGAAGTTTGAGGCCGAGCTTCTGCACCTCCTTATCAGCGACCGCTCCCGGGAGGTACCGTGTCACGTCCCAGAATGCCCTCTGAGCAGAGGGGACGCCGGCGGTGGGTCAGAGCCCTTAACGCTGCCGCGGTAGGCGGTCCAGCCCTGTGATCTGTCTGCCCCCTCTTTGTGGCTGAGGGGGGCACTGAGCTTGTTTTCTTAACTTTGACGGTGACAAGCGTTCTGTTATCCTGAGACATTAATTAACATTAATTTTGATACACCTTGAAATCGTCCTCATTTAAAAGCACGTCCAGTCACCAAACGAGCACAGGGAAGACCATAAAATAATCTACATTTACAGCAGACATTTTGAGGGCGTTTGGCTCGTTCCAAGGAGATGACTAGAAATCTTGGCCATTTTACCCCATGGCAGCAGTTTTCTGTGAAAGGCGCTCCTCTGAGTGCCAGGCTCAGCCTGCCTGTGTGGATACGTCCTGTAAACTTCAGCAGAGAGCCGGTGTGGGGAGCACCTTGTCGGACATGAGGCTGCCCGCCTGGTAGTCGTGGGCGGTGTCCCAGCTCCCTGTCTGGCACCGCACGCTGCTGAGCTCCTCTGGGGCTCGGCCCTCTCGGGGCGCACCTGGTTTTCCTCCTGTTGGTCCCTCAGGAGGAAGCAGTGCCGGCCCACATCGGGGCGTCTGACTTATTGGTCCTGAGATGGAATGATTCAGTCAGCTGGTGCCCCTCCCCATGGTCTGTGCAGTTAGCACCTTATGAATCACACACGCACACGAATGAGGTGGAATCTGTTGTTTTGCTTTCCACTGGTTCTTGAAAATGCAGTTCCACACTGCGTGGTCTCATCTGAAGGGGAGACAGGCAGAGAAGAGGTTTAAACGGCCACGCTCACCATGTAGTTCCTGCTGCCTTTGTTGTCTAGTGGCTTCTGTGTGGGCAGACAGGCTTGAAGAGTGGCATTGCTGAAGTTTATACATCCCCATAAAGTCATTTTATTATGTATTTTTACTATCTTTGTATTTTTGTTCCTTTCCAACTGGCAGATACTCAGTCACCTCTACCGTTTTATTTTCGTGACTCAAGGACTAATAGGCCGAATTCAGGTCTGTTCGGCTTGATTAATGGGCAATGAAGAAAACGTGAAATTTCAGGGATCATTTTGCAAGGATCACATAATTTAATAAACAGTAATAGCCTGGAGGACTATGCGGGCTCATTCGTTAGGCTGCCTGCACATTTTTTGTTATGATGAAACACTTTCATATCGAGTGACCGACCACTTTGGGGCAGATTCCTTTTTTATCGCTTCATGACTTACTGTCTCTCCCCGCGTCCTGTTCTGCCCCACATCTCCCGTGTCAGAGCCCCACCGAGGCCGGAGGCGCTGAGACTTGGGTCCTCTCCTCCAGGCGCGCCATGGAGTGGGCAGCGGGCTGCGCCTTGAGCCCCGGGCCCTGTGGGTGGGGCCCGGTGCCTGTGGGAGGGGCCCGATCTCTGTGGGCGGGGCCCGGTTCCTGTGGGTGGGGCTCGGTGCCTGTGGGCAGGGCCCCATCTCTATGGGAGGAGCCCGGTTCCTGTGGGCGGGGCCCGGTTCCTGTGGGCGGGGCCCGGTCCCTGTGGGAGGAGCCCGGTCCCTGTGGGAGGAGCCAGGTCCCTGTGGGCGGGGCCCCATCTCTGTGGGAGGAACCCGGTCCCTGTGGGCGGGGCCCGGTCCCTGTGGGAGGAGCCCGGTCCCTGTGGGCAGGGCCCCATCTCTGTGGGAGGAGCCCAGTCCCTGTGGGAGGAGCCTGGTCCCTGTGGGCGGGGCCGGTCCCTGTGGGAGGAGCCCGGTCCCTGGCCACTAGTTTGCTGCTTCTTGAGACCGTCCCTCAGCCTGGAAGCCCAGGGCAGGAGTATGGCGGTCAGGCACTTAAGGGGGTGCCGTGGGGCGCGTAGCTCTGAGGAGATCATGCTCCGAGAGAAAACCCCAACCCGCCCAGCGTGTGCGCTGAGCCAGCCAGTACCGCCTGGTCTCTGGGGTGCATTTTCACAAGCTCCATCCGATGGGGAAAGGTCTCTGCTCTCTGCTCACCCACCGCGGGGAGCTCAGCCGCCGGGCCTTCCCCTGTGCGCCGGGGGCCGGTTCTGCCTGACCTGCGCTTTTCCTAGGGGGACAGCCCGCTGGACGGGGGCGCCCTGGAGATCTTGGAGCGGCGCCTGTGCGTGGGCGTGCACAACGGCCTGGGCTTCGTGCAGAGGCCACAGGTGGTGGTGCTGGTGCCCGAGATGGAGGTGGCCTGGACGCGCCGTGCCAGCTTCAGCGGGAGAGGCAGCTCCTCTTCCAGGACCAGGTGCTCACTCTCCCCAGGGCCCCGAGCCCCGGCCCCGCGGGGGAGCCTGGGGACTCCAGTGAAACGAAGCCCCTCTTGCCTGTGAGGTGTGCATTTGCCCCCCCGGGGGTTCTTCCTAAGTTGTGCCCGTCAGGAGCACACCTCAGTGTGCTGAGGTTGGCAAAACCCTGTTTTTGGAGTTGGCTTTACCTCCAGCTGCGGCTGCTTGGGGTCTGTGGGGACCCTGGCATGTCCTACAGACAAGCCGTGACCAGCTTCTCAGATGATGGAGACCAGAGGGCAGCACCTCCTGCCGCTCTGCTCAGCTCCGTGCCTCCCAGATCAGAGCCGTCCCCGTCCCCGACCCCGTCCCCGCGGGCGTCACGTGTGGCAGGCAGAGGCCGGCCCTGGACGCTGGCTGACACAAGCTCTGGGAACCTGCAAAAGTGTTCATTGTGGCTCCTAAAAAAAGTCTCTGCTTTGGGGAAGTGCCTTGGGGGCCAAACACAGAGGGGATCCGTGGCGTTGCACAGGGAGTGGGACTCGCCTGGCCAGCCGTGCCCAGCGCCCGAGATCATGGTGGTGGAGGTGGGCGTGGGCAGCTCGAGCCCCCTCCTGACGCGCCCCGCTCTGTGCCCTTGACCCAGCTCCGGGGACCAGGCTCTGGTTCTGAGAAGCCGCCTCCGACTGCCCGAGATGGTCTGCCACCCGGCGTTCGCCATCGCCTTTCAGCTGGAGTACGTGTTTAACAGCCCCCCGGGAGCAGACGGCAGCGTAAGTGCCAGCACATCGATTCAGGTCCTCCCCGGCGGGGGCCGAACCACGGTCACCATGACCGGTTTGCCAGTAAGAGCGGCGTGATGATATCAGCAGTGTGGACAAGTGTGGAGTATGGTTCTAGCAAACGCTCTTCTTGCTGATAGCGTCGTCATAATCGCTTCCCGTCTTTTTGGGAACAGGCCGTTCTGCTGGCTGGCGGTAATGAGGATTTCGGGAGGCATGCATCATGATAGCATCACACTGATAATTATTTTGAAAAACGAGGCCATTCTAATGCATTTTTCATGTGATATTGAGCATAATAAGGCTTGAATCTATCTGCACAAGTGATGAACGGTTTCCTCTAATGAACCTGATACGTGTCTGTATTGTACGTTACAGTGAGAATTTATAGGATTTAGTTGGAAGAAATATAACACACAGACATCATTGATGTCAATTCTTTCAAATCATGCCATTCTTAAGATTTATTTTTCTGTTTGAAAAAGCACCTACCCATTTAACAAGTCAATTAGAAATTGAAAAAAGGCCCACAAGACACTTTCCGTGGAGGTCGGGGGCCCCGCGCTGCTGGGTGGCTGACGGGGGACAGAAGGGCTGGGAGCCGTCTTGGGGTGACCTGGGAAGTGGACCGTGGTGTTGGGCACAGAGGCCCCTGCATTTTCCCACCAACTCTGGGAGCCGCGAACTGACCTCTCCCGCGTCCACACCGCGCGTCGGTGTGATTCAGAGTCCTACTGGGTGAACAGAGCCAGAGGCAGCTGTTGTTTATGGCTGAGCACACAGTGTGGCTGTCCTGATGGCAGAGATGTCCCGGCTGAAATGCACTTGTGCGCGAATGCGCCTGGTGAGGGGTGGGCATGCTGCCTGGGGTGTAGGCCTCCCCAGGAGGGATGGGGCTCCCCCTGGGGCTGCAAGGTGAGCCTGGGGGGCGGGCGTGGGCTCAGGCGCTTTGGGCTGTCATCCTGTGGGTTTGGGGGCATTTGGAGGGCGCCGGCCAAGTGCATTGTGGGCTGGCGTCTTGGCGGGGGCTCCATACAGCCCTCCATTCCTCATTGACATTCTGATGAAGTCCGCTCCACCGTGTTCATTATAATTTGTTCGCGATGATCAAGTATGTATGCTGAAACTGATATGTCTTAGGTGACACTTCATCACCTCCTAATAACTCCTGGTTGGCATGCTTCACCAGCGGCCGGTGGTTTGGACATGCGTGGCTGCTTCACAAAGCTTTGGGCGTGTGGCTGGGTAAGAGCTCATCAGTGCTTTCTGAGGTGGGAGCTCACCATCGTGCAGAACACCGGACTCCACCGTCCTGCCACCGCATGCACGGTCTCCAGTGTCACCCGGAGCCTACACGTTCCAGTGTGTGCAACCGTCTCCACACACATGTCTTGCTGTGGGGAGCAGGGAAGGGGTTCCAAGTTGGGGGTGAGCCCTGCCTGTGCGTCCCCATCACCAGCAGGGGGTGTGGAGGAGAAAACCACGTGCTGGGGCTGGCCATCCCCCCTCCCACAGGAGGGTCTATGTGACCATGGGGACACAGGTCCCAGGGCCTCCTGCGAGGGCTGGGGGGACAGGCCACACCAGCGGTGCTTACGCGGCGTCATCCTTCAGCAGCCTGCAGACTGCACGTTTCTTTCTCCCTTTCCTCTCCTCGTCAAGAAACTTCATGTGATAGCAATTCCGAGCATAAACAGAAACAGACTGGATAGTAAAATGCGCCCATGGGGCTTCAGGGTTTTTCAGCTTCGTGGACGGTCGTTTTGCATCTATACCGTCCGTCTCCCACAACCCATTTCCTTCACACAAGCTTGTCCAACCCACCCCCCAGGACGGCTTTCAGTGCGTCCAACACAACTCCATAAACTTTCTTAAAACATTATGAGATTTGTTTTGGTGATTTTTATCTTTTAGCTCATCAGCTGTTGTTAGTGTTGGTGTATGTTATGTGTGGCCTAAGACAGTTCTTCCAACGTGGCCCAGGGCAGCCGGAAGGTGGGACACCCCTGGCTTAACTTATGGTCTATCCTGGAAAACGTACCCTGTGCGCTTGTGAAGAGTGTGTGTCTGTTGTTGGGTAGAGTGTTCTGCATGTGTCTGTTAGATCTGGTCGGCTCACTGTGGAGTTTAAGTTCTTTATTTACTTCCCTTCTGCCTGGCTGTTCTGTCCTTCATTGTGAGTGGGGTTTGAATTTGCCAACCATTGTTACAGAACCATCTATTTCTCCCTTTAATTCTGCTGGTTTTTGCTTCATATATTTTGATGGTTCTTTTTTTTTTAAGTACTTTTAAAGATTTATTTTTATTGTTTTTGATATATATAGAGAGATACAGAGACAGAGATAGAGAGAATGGGGAGGGCCCAGAACAGTCTCCATAGTTGCACATCATCGGTTTTTCCACATAGTTTTATTCCACAGGTGGGTGGGGCTGCACAGGGCAGGAAATGGGCCGGGGTCTCACCCTCATGAGAACTGAACTGGGGGCACTCCCCAGTTCAGCATATGAATCCGCATGGGCCGGGGCCGGGACTCGATCCTCGGTCCCTAGCGCTGCAAAGTGAGCGCTTAACCCACTGAGCCATCCTGGCTTCCCTGATTGATGGTTCTTTAGGTACGTAGGTGTTTATAATTATTGTATCTTCTCGCTGCGTTGAATCTTTTATAAATATAAAATGTTCTTTGTCCCTTGTAACCTTTCTTGATTTAAAGTCTATTTTGTCTGACATTAGCGTGGTCTCTGCTGGTCTCTTGCTTACTACTTGCATGGACTATCTTTCTCCATCCTTTTGTTTTCACTCTGTGTGTGTCTTTGGATCTCAAATGAGTCTCTTGTAGGCAGCAGATAGTTGAATGATATGTTTTATCTAGTCTGTCAATCTCCCTCTTTTGATGGGAGAGCTTAATCCAGTTACATTTAAAGTAGTTGCTGATAAAGAGTTACGTCTGTCTTTGTGGTGTTTTCTGTATGTCTTCCAGATTTTTTGTCAAACTCATCATATGAAAGACAGGACTTTAAACATCGAAGAAACTCATTTTTTATAATAATGTCTTTTGTGTGTAGGTAATTCTTTTGTAGAGTAATGTTTAAATTCCTTTTAGTTATTTTAAACAAAAAATTTTTTTTTGTTTTTTTTTTGTTATATTCTATAGCTAATTTCACATTCACGTCCTAAAGTTACAATAATACTATTACAATATTACATTTAACATCCTAAAGTTATAACACTGGCTTGACTTTAGTAACATACAAAACCTTTTCCTTTTCATCTCTGTCTCCACCCCTTTGGCTCTTAAGCTCACAGAATTACATCTCTGCATTGTGGGCTGAAACATAAGCTAGTTATGGTCTTAACTGTATTATTCTTTTAAATTCTTGTAGAAAACAAGACTTGGAGCTATAAGCCAGAGTTATAATAATACTCTTTATACCAAAATTATTTTCTTTAAACGTGTTAATCTTTAAAATCATGTAGAAAACAGAAAGTGTAGTTACGAAGGCCAGAAGTACAGTGTTCTGACATCAGCCCATACGATCGCCCATATGGTCACCCTCGGCGAGGCCTTCATTTCTCCGCATGGTTTTGAGTGACTGTCCAGTGTCCCTTTTCACCTCGCGGGAGTCCCGAGGGCATTTCTTGCAGGGCAGGGCTGGTGCTGCCTTAAGAATTCCCTCAGCGTTTGTTGAGCTGGGAATGTCCTCATTTCTTCAACACTTTTGAAGGACAGTTTTGCCTGCCAGGGGATTCCTGATAGACAGTTCTTTCCTTTTGGCACTTTCAGTGTATCTGTCTGTTGCCTCTGGCTTCCAGAGTTTCTGATGAGAAATCTGCTCATGATCTTAAGGAGGATCCCTTGTTTGTGATGATTCCCTCCTTGTCGCCTTCAGAATTCTATCTTTTGGAAGTTTGAATCTGATGAGTCTCGGTGTGGGTCTCTGTAGGTTCATCTTCCTTGGGATTCATTGAGCTTCTTT
Organism: Craseonycteris thonglongyai; assembly: GCA_004027555.1. Lineage (NCBI taxonomy): Eukaryota > Metazoa > Chordata > Mammalia > Chiroptera > Craseonycteridae > Craseonycteris > Craseonycteris thonglongyai. Next base: position 52,068 of record PVKE010004215.1, read on the forward strand.
GATGTTTATAGTCATGTCTTTCATGTCGATGAATTTGCTTCGCCATTGTCCTGTTGGTGGACTTTTCCATTTAACGAACGAAGCTGCTTGAAACATTCTTGGGCAAGTCTTTTTGTGCCCATCTGTTTTCATTTCTCGTTGGTAAATACCAGGGGCAGAGTCCTGGGTCACAGGTAGATGCAGGTGCCGGCTTTCCAAAGGAGCTGCGCCAGCACCTTACCTCCTCCCACCTTCCGGCTTTGTCTGTCTGTTTAGTGCTGGCCTTTCTGGTGGGTGTGAATGTGTCTTGATTTGCGTTCCGTGGGGGTCCAGGCTCACTCACTGTCTACCTTTGCCGCATTCTCTTCATATGCGCTTCTTGCCTGTCTCCGCCCTCCCTTCCTCCCAGCATGTCTGTCTCGTGCAGGACCCAGTGTGGGGTCACCCATCATGCCTGGGCCCGTGTCTAACATCTCCTCCAATCTGGAGCAGGGCCTCAGCCTGGCTTTGTCTTTTATGCTGTTAAATTTTAATAGCATAGTCGCCTGCCTTTAAAAAGTGCTTGAGAAGGGATGCTCTGTGTTTTGGATCTGCTGACGTTTCTTGCTGCGGGAGTCGGGTTGTGCATCCCTGGCAGGAACACTGCTTGAGGTTGTGTCCCTGTGCGGGCCTCATGCCTGCAGGGGCGCGGTGCCGTCCACGTTTCTTTGTCCTGATCATCTGCTCAGGTATCGTGAGCGGTCGCCCCTGCCTGCACTTAATCAACAGTCTGTGGGAGACTCTTGAAGCCACATGTCTATCTGCTGCCTCTCTGACGTCCCCCAGTGTTGCATTCACGAGTGTGACGTCCACGCCCAGCACCTACCTGCCCGCAGCATTCGCTGGCCAGGACCCTTCTCCCCCGGGCCGGGCGGCCGGCTGGTTCCGCCGTCGAGCCGTATTGGTATGGCCTCCCAGGTCCCTGTTTTAAAACAACTGCCCTAATTTTTTTAGTGCTTGCACTGTTTCAGACGTGGGACAGCCTCTAGCTTGTGTGTTTGTTGAGCGGCTTCTCCCTTTCTGGCATGACAAGACGCTCCAGCCTCACCTGCTACCGTCTCTGTTCCAGCCCTGGAGTCAGCCGCTTTCTACCTAAAGTTTCTATTTTAGACAAGTTTTACATTTACACAGAAACTGTGGAGAGAGTACAGATAGACCCACACCTAGCTCCCCCTAATGTAACATCGTTATTACGGTACATTTGCCATGACCACGGATCCAATATTGGTATATTATGACTAACTGAAGTGTGTCCTTTATTCAAATTTCCTCACCCGACGTCCTTTCCTGTTCCAGGACGCATTACATTAGTCATCACACCCCCTTAGGCGCCTCTGAGCTGTGACAGTTTCTCAGACTTTCCTTGTCTTTGATGAGCGTGGGTTCTGGAAGTGGGGGAGGGGGAAGGTGTTGGAATCCAGACCTGGGCGCCAGGCCTGTCTAAGCCCTGTCAGTGGACAGAGCTGGGAAGTTTCACGTAGGAAACACACGTCACAGGTACACATACAGGCACACACACACATCCGCGTGCACACACATGGCTCAGGAGTGGCCTCACCGTCCATGTGTGTACGTCGCTCCTTCCACAGAGAGGCCTTGGCTGCCGGCTCATCGGCACAGTGACGCGTTTGGCCTGTCCTGCGTCTCATTGCTCATGTCAGGATCGTGACATCCACACCGCCGCCCAAAGCACACCTGCCAAAGGGCTGGGGATGCGATGGCGGCCGTGACCCAGGGGAATCGTTAGGTGGATTCCCCGCGTCTCCTGGCTGTGTCTCTTCTGCGTCTTTATGCTCTGCGTTTCCGTTCAGTTTAATAGTTATTTCCCCTCCCCATCCTTATTGATATAACTTTATTTTTTGAATATACAGACCACTAATATGCATTTAAAAGTCAGAATTCTTCCAAAAGGTGATCTGGGAAAAGTCTCGTAGCCTCTGTGTCCCTCCCACTGTCCCAGACCTGGGCGGGAACCTCCTCGCCATCCTTCTGCTTGCGTTTGTGATGATTAATGGATGTGTGTGTTTTCTTAGTTCCCTTCAGCGCACAAGGTTAGCCGACGGCTTGCGGGCCTTACTGCACTCTGCCTTTTTTCACGACGTCTCGACAGCCTTACCTGGCAGCCCACAGGAGCCTCCTCAGGCCTCTTCCAGCCGTGTGATCTCATGCGTGCGTGCGCTTGTGTTGTGGGAGGTGTGGCTTCCGGGGAGTCCCTGGAAGTGGGAAGGGTCAGTGCACATGTCATCTTGTCAGATGCTGTCTTATTGTCTTCCCACTGGCCGTGTATGAGGGGCCGGCTTCCCCTCCGGCTCACCCACAGTTTGCATCGTCCGGCTTTGGAGCTCGGCTAATCTGATGGGTGAGGAGTGGCGTCACAGTGTAGATTGCAGGTGTGTTTCTGTGATCACAGCGAGCTTGGACATGCGTTCGTGTTTGTGAGGGGTTTGGCCATCTTTCCTTAGTTTGGCACGTTTGTATCACATTTTAGGAAGTTTTTGTGCACGTGTGTTAAGAGTATTTGCTCTTCATCTGTGCTGTAAGCTGGTGGTATTTTCTGCCAGTATTCTCATTTTATTCCCTGCTCGTCCCCTGTTGGGCCCCATATCTTAGCTCAGGCTGCTGACAGAACACCGTGTAGTAGGTACCTTAGCAACAGACATTTATGGCTCACAGTTCTGGAGGTCCGGAAGTCCAGGGACAGGTGGTGGCAGGTTTGGCTGACGGTGAGGACCCCTCCTGTCCGCACAAGGGCACTAGTCCCATCATGAGGCCTCCCCCTCATGACCTCATCTCACCCTCAGCACCTCCCGGAGGATGCACCTTCGAGCACTGTGGCACCGGGGCGAGGGCTTCAGCATAGGGACTCTGGGGGGACAGGAGCATTTCGTTTATAGCATCGTGGACACCGGAGAACAGTTTGTGATGCAGTCAGAGGTGTCAGCCCCACCTTTTGTGCATCCGGGTTTTGAGTCGCGGTTAGAAGACCACTCCTTACTTCTGCAGCGGAAGTCCTCGTGTTTGCTCCCAGCCGTGCAGTCTCCTCTGTCACGTTTAGGCCTCGTGTTTGTCGGGTGAGGCATGGATCTAACGCTTTCCTTTTCCAGTGGCCATCCAGCCGTGCCAGGACCACTTCCTAGAACGCCCTCTACGCCACACCGGGTCTCCGTGCACAGTGCTGTCTGAGTCTAGACGCCTGTTCTCTTTGTGGGCCTGTCCCTGGGCCGGGATCATGGGCTCGTTTTGGAGGTGCTGTCGCGTGTGGGCCGGCGGCAGGGCTGGCGTGGTCCCAGAGCCCCCCTTTCTTGCCTTTAGAGCAAGAAAAGAGCTTCCAGAAGGAGCACAGTGGCATTTTTATTGGGCGTCACTAGCTTTATGAGCTAGCCTAGAGAGATGTGACATCTTGAGCATGTTCCAATGTCCTAACCAAGACCGAGGGGCGTCTTCCCATCAGTTCCAGTCTGTTTCTGTGTCTTTCAGGAGCGATTTCCTCTTATAGTTTTGAAAAGTAGGTTTTAAACAGTTGGAAAATTCTCGTTAAGTTTATTCATAGATATTTAATTTTTGTGTGCTGTTGCAAACGGGATTTTCTTTTCCATTATATCTTCTAACTTGACATTGTAGGGTTTTCTTTTTTTTTGTGGACAGTCACTAAAATAATTTTTAACAGCACTCTGTATAGCTCCTATCATGTACCACACACTGTTTTAAATTAAGCTTTATTTTAAGGTAATTGCAGATTCACATGCAGTTGTAGGAAGCAAGCAGAGCGATCCGTGTCCCCGTGACCAGCTTTCCCAGTGTGGTGCTGTCTTCTCATGAGCAGAAGCTCTGGTCTGAAGCTCAGCTGGGGGACGTTCTCTTTCACGCCCTGTGCCTCTGAGCACCCCCATGACTGTGGCCTGTCCCTCCTCCCCCCGAGCCCCTGTCCTCCCCCTGCATCATCGTCTGTAGCTGTGGCCAGGATTTCTTGGTACCGTGGGGTCGGGTTGGGGCGTGGGCTTGGCCAGCGCCAGGTGTACTGCTCCCCCTGGGTGGTGACTCCTTCTTAGGCCCCTGGGGCGCCCTCATGGAAGGACTGGGGCTGGTATCGTGTGCACCCGGTCCTGGCCTGGTCGCTGCCCCAGAATTCCCCATGGAGAGGAGGGCAGTGCCCACAGGAGGGAGTGCCTGACTCCATCACAGACGGGGGAAGCAGAACCGGGGTGGGGGCAGGTTCTCCAGAGGAAGCAGGTGCAAAGGCCCTGGGGTGCCCACACCCTGGCTGCTGAAGTGCAGACTCTGGCTCCAGAGCGGGGGAGGCCACATGCCTCCACCCGTCACAGCTCCAGACACATGAAGAGCGTGTCACCATGTGAGATGAGCGTGTGTTGCTTCTTTCATTCTCATCAGGGTGACGGCTTTTTTGCAAAGAGGGTCAAAGTGTTGTGAACCCGTTGGCCGGTGTGAAGAGTTACATGGGTTACAGAAGTCCCTCAACACCGCGCTCCCTTTGTTTCTCATTGCTCATGTGTATGCTTAAAAGTGATGACTCAGTAGCATGAATGAGAATATTGCTCATGAAATGATTGTCGTGCTTGTAAGTGACCTGCACAGACCAGGCCACGTGTGGGCACAGGAAGTGACTTTAATTACATGTGGTCAGCTTTCCACTTTACCGCGAACGTATGTGAAGTGAATGGGCCTGCAGCAGCTGCCAGGGTTGCTGTGTGTCCAGATGGGAAAAGGTGTGGGCAGGTATTTGACCCAGTTCTGGAGAGAAGGACCCAGGCTGACGCGCTCCTGAGCCCTCGCTTTCCCCGCCATGTGGCCCCAGGTGCTGGGCGCCTCTTCCCTTCAGTGGATTTCAGGCCGTCAGTCTTGCCAGGGTCCCCTCAGCGGCCAAGAACCCAGTGTCCCTAGTGGAGCAAGCCAGGAGACAGGTAACCCGAAGAACTCCGTGCACCTCGCGGCTGTCCAGCTCCGAGTCCCCAGGCCCGGAATGCCGGCGCATGGACACCGGCCCCTCCAGAGGACGTTCTGCGGTCGGTGCCATCGGGGTCGGGCCTCAGGCCACCCACTGCCTTGGGCTGCAGCCCCTTGCTGGTCGGACTCTCCGGCCATGGTGAGGGTCCCGTGAGCAGTGCAGATCATGGGCACGTCTGCACTGGGAACGTGGGGCGGACCTGTGCCCTGCCCAGCGCCCCGCCCAGTGCCCCCTCTGCCTTCCCCATCGCCTCACGGGTCCCTGTCCCCTGCCTTGTCTGTAATAGGTTTTCCTCACTTTCTCTCCCTCCCATTTCCTGCCCATGAGCTTCCCCGTTTCTCTGGGATCTGTGTGACACGGGGAACATTTGGAGATTTTTGACAGCACAGTTTGTTTATTTCCATCTGTGTTCAGCCAGGTGCCCCCATACGGTTGTCCCCATCAGGGGTTTGTCCTCTGGGCCTAGTTGTATCTCTGGAGGGGGCCTTGGGCAGGGGACCTCCCCCCTCCCAGCAGGTGCCACTGTCAGCTCCTTGGTGTGTTTCTGGCCTTGGGGCTCTGGCAGCCAGCACGGGGCAGGGCTGAAGGAGGAGGGTCTCACTGCAAATCCAAGAAAATCCATCTCCTGAAATAGCATGAAGTGGTTACCTGCCCCTACAGGGGTTTTGGGTTGGTCTGAAGACAGAAGCCAAGGGGACTCCGTCGGTTTCCTGGGGCTGCCAGAACCAGTGGCCATGAGCTGAGGGGCGTAAGGCAGCAGACTTGTATTCTGTCACCGTCTGGAGGCCACAGTGCCCAGGTCCCTTCTGCTGGGCCCAACAAGGTGTCACTGGCTACCTTCCCTGCGGTGGCTCCTGGAAGGGCCTCCCAGGGCTGGGGGCTGCCGGCGTTCCTTGCTTGTGGCCGCTTTACTCCCACCTCTGCCCGTGTCTGCTTGCGGCCTTCCCTCCATGTGTCGCGCTGTCTCTGTCCTGCTCTTATCAGGACACTGGCCGTGGGGCTGAGGGCCCATCTGTGTAACTAGCTCTCCTGACTGACTGACTGACGGTGCTCAGTCAGTTTCATCCATACAAACTGACTCACAGAGTCCAGGGAAGAGGCTGCGGACGCGTCTTTTTGGGGACCCTGGGAGCCTTCCCAGAGCGTGGGTGTCCCTTCTCTGCTTGTGCTTTGCTTGGTGAATGTCGAGGTGGCACTTCTGTTCCATGACAAACCTGGCTCACAATCCAAGTGCATTCCTGTGGCCTTTTGTACACTGTTTGCTATTTATAAAGGGTGTCCCAAAATTCATGCAAGAAGTAATTTTGATAGAAAACACAGGTTTATAATTAAAAATTGTAAATTTTCACTGCTCAACAATGAAAACGTGTTGTTCTTTCATGTAGCGCTCCATTTTTAATAACCCTGAACTGTCAGCTGTCACGCTGTCTTTTTTTTTTAGTTGGCAACACTTCACTGCACAAATGACGCAAAATTCAAATCTTGTGTGAATTTTGGGACATCCTTTAATTGAAAGCCCGAGTGGGAACATGGCCAAGAGTATTGTTTTCCTTTTCAGATTGAATGACAATCAGGCCCCATTCGGCAGGATAAGGCATCGTGAGGGTCTGGTCAAAGCCACTGGAGTCGCTGATGGGAGGGGCTTTGTCCCCTTGACCACATAGTTGCCCTGCTCTCCCCACAGGCTTGGATGCACCTGCCCTTCCCCTTGGAGCTGTGGGCGGGGCTGCTTAGGGTCTTGCCTGCAGGTGTGCCCTGAGCTCTCTGGGGAGAGAATGTGGCTAATAAACAGCAGTAGACACGCGCCAGGCCCCACCTGTCGGCTGGTCTTTGCGAAGGAGTGATCAATAATTCACTAACCTCCTCTTCTTGTTGGAGCCGATAAAAACAAAAGGGAGGGAAAACAGATCTGTGTGTACCTGATAGATATTTCACACAGAAGAGAGCTGTATTGATCGAGCACCGAAATACCACAAGGAGCTGTGAAATTGGAAAATTAGGTATCAGAATCACCTAATTTGAAAGATTGAACCAGAAGGAGTTACACGAATAGCATGAACATTTGGATGCATATTTTATCTTATTTTAATATTGTATAATAAACTTCCGGATTTGATAGATGACAGTTTACAAAAGTTGTCTAGATGGTATTGAATCCTTATAGTGTAACTTTTAGTGGCCGGTTTTCCTACGACATGTACTATAATAAGACTTTCACTTTTAAAAAGCAGTGGATTTATTTGTAGTCACCCCGTCATGGGCTCTCGGGACTGCGAGGACCGGCTACGTCGTTGTCAGCGGCCGCGTGGGGAAGAGCTCACGCTGCCCCGGCCTTCGCGAGACCGTTAGCGGGTGACAGAGTCAAAGGCTGAGGTTTCCTGCTCGGCTGGTTCTCTGCTCGTCCTTCCGGAACCTGGGTTTCTTCCTCATTGAATTGACAGGGACCCACGTCCCTGCTCACCCCGTGACCCCTGTGGTGAGCAGGGCGGAACAGGGCCCTAGCCTCACCGTGATCTGAACTCGGCTCCAGTGAGGCTCCGGCGGGCGGTTGGCTGCCCACGTGCGTGGGACTCAGGGAGGAGAGATGAACTCAGAACCATGTGCTGATCCTGGTGCGTCCCCACGTGGGAATCAAGGATGTCATCCGGCCCTGGGACGTCTGGCCTGGATGGGACAGATGGCTCCTTTTCCGTGTTGGGACCTGCTCATGCCCACGCGTGGCCACGTGCTGTTGGCGTGGGAGCTCAGCCAGGGTCCCCTGTGAGCGTGTGGCCACCCTCCTTGGACCCGAGTACAGTCGGGTGCTGGCAGTGACAGTGGCACAACAATGTCCAGCCAGATAAGCAGGTGTCCCCCGGCCCCCTCCTGTCATGCTCACAGGCAGGCAAGGGCTGCGGCTCCTCCCCAGGGGTGTGGGCCCCTCTGGGCAGGCTGCCCTTTGCCCTGTGACCACTCGGCTGGTGGTCAAGACTGCTAGACCCAGAGGCAGTGAGGGGGCTCCCCAATCTTTTGCTTCCCTCACCCCAGAGCGTTAGGAAGGGAGATGCTGTGCTCATGGCCCATTTGACTGCCCACCCCCTTGGGGCAGCTTCTCCTCCCTCACCGCCCCCACGGCTAGGAATCCTCTGCAGTTGGGGGGAGTGGGGGGCTCAGATTGGGGGGCTCTGTGCCACCAGTGCTGCTTTGCCTCGGGTCCTTCTTTTGTAAAGTGGAAGTAGGGGGTCACCTGCCCACTGCACCGCTCTCCAGTTAACCTTCACGATGCAAACTCCCTTGCTCGCCCCGGCCGGGCGGGGTTCGTGATAACTCGGCGCTGTGTGCTGTGTTCCTCTCCAGGCAGCTTCCGTCGCCTCCTTGTCCACCGTGGCCTGCATGCACGTGGTCCGCTGGGCGGTTTGGAACCCCTTGCTGGAAGCCGGCTCCGGGCAGGTGGTGCTGCCTCTGCAGGGTGGGACCCGGCCCAACCCCTCGCACTGTCTGGTCTATAAGGTCCCCCCAGCTGGCAGGAGCTCCGAAGAGGTACGTTTTTAATAGTTTGTAAGTATGATTCTTTAACTGTGAGCTTCTAGCAAGTTCAGACCCTTCATGGAAGTTCACACATTTTTGGAAGTTGACAAAGAGTGTTTGCGGATATTTCACGAGCAGAACTGTTTGTTCCTGGGTCTGATCCGCCCTTCAAATGCATGTGGCTGCTGAGTTGCGCTCGTGGCTGTGAGCTCCCCAAGGCCGGCTCTGTCTCGGGTCTTACATCTCTGTTCACGTCTCAGTCTCTCGGGGTGGCCTGCCTGACTCTCATTTGCACACACTTAGTAGGGGCATCCACCTCTGTGCTGTCTGTATCTTTTAAAGATTTATTTTTATTGTTTTTGACAGAGAGAGAGAGAGACAGAGACAGAGACAGAGAGAAGAGGGAGGGCCCAGAACAGTCTCCATAGTTGCACATCATTGGTTTTTCCACATAGTTTCATTCCACAGGTGGGTGGGACTGCACAGGGCAGGAACTGGGCCGGGGTCTCACCCCAGTGAGAACCGAACTGGGGGCACTCCCCAGTTGAGCATATGGGTCCACACGGGCCGGAGCCAGGATTCGATCCTTGGTCCCCGGGGCTGCAAAGTGAGCAAGGGCCTGGTGAGGCCGGGAGCAGTGGCGGGCTCAGGCGGTCGGCGTGCAGTTCGGCTTGTCTTCATGACTTGTCACTTGCACCTGCTGGACCTTGGCCCTCCCAGGCCGTGTGCAGAGTGGTGCAGCCGCAGCAGGATTTTAAAGAATCCACTTTTGAACCCCTGTCCAGAAAGCAGAAAAGGTGGGGCAGGGCCAACTGAAGTGTTGGTGGCCTTGCAGGGTGGGTGGCAGTGAGCCAGGTGCCACAGACGCCATGGGAGCCCCCACCCCGCTCATGTCTGTCCCCCTGACTCCCGTTCTGCCCGGGTTTGTCGTTTGGTCCTTCTGCTCCCAGGCCTGAAATGTGGCCGGCCGCGCTCAGCAGGGCAAACGGGCACCTGCGAGGGCTCCATTGTCTCGTGTTTCTCAGGCGAAGGGAGCGAGGCTGCGATGTCTGTGTCAGCAGTGTGCTGACTCCACAGACGCACATCCTTTTCAGTGTTGTTTATGGTTTGGACACGGCTTTGGGGACCTGAATAAGGGAGCTGCTGATGGTGCAGCTTTTCTTGTTATGGCAGATGCCTCATTAGGGGACCACATTGTGCTGCATTCCCATGTGGTCTAGTGTGAGCCCTTGTTATAAAATCGTCACTGAAAACCCTGCAGCCTTTGCCACGCTCTCTCGTTCTCTCTCTGTCCGCGTCTGTCCATCTGTAAGTGAATGGTTATTCTACGTAATTGTAGCCTTCTGATACCACTCCGCCTCCTTCGTTTTGTATGTGTGTAAACTGTGCGGGGCATGAGTTTTTGAAAGGCTGACTGTCTTAAGGACACAAATACATCAAGTGCTGCCATTTTTCACAAGGAATGTCACTTGGAATCAGGGTTTCTCACCATCAGCACCGTGGACATTTTGGGCCAGAAAATTCTTTGCTGTGGGACTGTCCTGGGTGCGGTGCTCAGCCGCCACCCTGGCTGAGCCCCTGGATGCCAGCAGCGCCCCCAGTGTGATAGCCCCAATGTCTGCAGACATCGCTCACTGTCTCCAGGGGGCAAAGTGGGCCCTGGTTGAGGGCCACTACTCTCAACAGAGATAAGGAACTAAAACTGGTCACCAATGTGAGTCCTCCCATCCACTCAAAAGCACCCTTCTGTCTCTTGCTGTATTTCTCCTACATGACAGTGCCCACAGCCAGCAAGGCGGAGAGGCTGGGAACCCAGGTGTGCCTGCTCTCTGCCCCTCCACCAGCCAGTTCGGTATCATAGTCACTTGTTCAGCGAATTTATTGAGCACCTAGGTTTACTCTAGGAACAGTGTCCCAATCCCATGGAGTCACAGATGAGTGGGAGTGGCAGATAATAACCAAAGAAAAGTAAACACAAACATCCCTAATTTTTGGCTAAGTAAATTTTGGGGTTTATGTTATGATTATTTCAGTGCTGTTTGCTGTGAAGGTAAGTAGTATATTATGACTCTGTTTTCTTTCTTAACTCCTGTAGTTTTTCTTTGAGTCAAGTATTGTTTTGTAAAATTATCATATCTCTAGATGCAGCCACTTTCAGCTCTTTGCTGTGACTTTATGGTATTTGCTTTCTAAATATTATGCTCTTTCTATTTCATAGTTTATCAGTTTTAGACTTACACATTGACTTGCAATAATGATAGACGAGGTCGTTAGCTCTTTAATACGCTCCTGCATGTCTTTAAAACAACACTTTGCCCTGCCCCTGCTTGGCCTTGCATCTGGGCACCATTGCTGGAAGTGTGCAGCTAAGTGGAGTCTGGCCCGAGGACTGAAAAGGGGGCCCCAGGGAACTGGAAAATGCTAGGGAGGCTGTGGGGAGGGAGGAGCTTGGAAAGCAGCCCCGTAACGTTGTTTAAGAAACACTGGGTTAACCCCAAGCTGCATCCCCCCCTCCCCCCGTCCCCAAATCTCACCCTGAACAGCATTCCAGAGGCTTAGAGAACTGGGCTATGGGATAGAGTGGCACCCAAGCCCGGAGCTGCCCGCCAGGCTGGGCCACATGAGGAGAAATCCGAAAGCATTGCCCAGGCTTTGAGGATGGAAATGACATTGAAGCCACAGCCCACAGCAGGTGGATTGGAAACCAGCCGGAACCCAACTGGGTTGATTCTGAGTCAGGAAAATAGCAACATTCTCCATAGGATTTAAATATGATGCAGAGGCTCATAATATAATATTCAAACTGTCCATAAGGCAATCTAAACTTGACTGACATACAGAGAACCAGGGAACAGACCTCAAATGTCAGTAACTCTGAGATAACCCAGATGTTGGGATTATCAGAGACTTTGAAGCAGATGTCATAAAAACGCCCCATCACAAAGGAAGGACATGGGAAGACAGAAAGTCTCAGCAAAGAAACAGAAGATACAGAAGAGCAGGTGGAAATTTTGGAACTGAAAAAAAAGCCAAAACCAAAAATGTGCTAAATGGGATCAGTATCAGAATGGAGATGACAGAAGAAAGAGTCGGTGAACTTGAAGATAAAGCAGTAGGCTTTATCCAGCCTAACCACGGCGAGAAGCCTGGTTGGGAGACAATGGACAAAGCCTCAGGGACCTGAGGGACCTGTGGGACCGTGCACAGGCTGACACCTGTGTCACCAGAGTCCCAGCGGAGGAGGGAGAGCATAGTGCAGAAGGAATAGCTGAACAAACAATGTCTGAAGACTTTCCAAGTTTGGCAAAAGACAGAAACCTGCAGATTGAAGAGGTTCAGTGACCCCAGAGATAAATGCGAACGAGTTCACACCCAGACACATCACAGTCAGATTGTTGAAAAATAAATACAGAGAAATAATGATGCAGTAGTTACACAGACACAAAATGGCTGGGGATTCCTCCACAGAAACCATGTAGAACAGAAGGAAATGGAACATTTGAAAAGCAGTAGCAGAAAGACTCCAGGACTTAGCATTCTGTATCCAGAAGGCAAAATAAGACTTTCTCAGATGAGCTGAAAACTAAGAGAATTTATTGGCAGTAGACATTCTCTGAAAGAATTGCTAAAGGAATTTTTTCAGACAGAAGGGAGATGATACCAGATGGAGACTTGATACATTAGGAATGAAGAAAGAGCAATAGGAGTGGTACCTCTAGTACAGAATTCTCCTCGTGAGTTCTTTAAAATGTGTTTGATGGTTGAAGCAAAAATTAAAACAGTGATAGGATTTGTAAGGTATCCAGGTATAATAGGTAAGAAAACTGCAATAGAAAAAAGGGAGAGTAAAGAGACCTCTATGGTGATAATGTTTCTACATTCCACATGACATAATAAAATATCCTTTCTGAGCAGACTATGAAAAGTTAAGTATGCATTGTAACCCAGAGCAATCACTAGAAGTACAATACAAGGAGACAGTGAGAAACCCGATACATAGAGAAACTGGAATAATTGAAAAGAAGGCAGGGGAGGGGAAACAGAAATGAAAAATAGAAGGAACAAATAATAAAGTGACAGTCCTGAATCCTAACCTACCAATAATTACATAAAATGTCAATAGTGTAAACACACCAATTTCAAGACAGAAATTGTCAGATACCAAAAGAAAAAAAGACTCAAGGTGGACACACTTCAGAGCTAGCAATGCAGGCGGTTAGACGTGACGGCATGGATGTCCTCTGTGTAAACACGCATAGGAAGAACACGGGTGACTGTATTATTACCAGACAAAGTAGACTTTGGAGCAAAGGGCATTTCCAGGAGTTAAGACAATATCACACACAATAAAAGAGTCAGTTCTCCAAGAACACGTATTAACCCTAAAAGGGTATGCATCGAAGCTATACAGGGCTTCAACACACACAGTGCAGAAACTTCCAGAACCGAAAGGGGAACTAGCAATTCGCGGTGATGGTCTGAGGCTCCTGAAGTGCCCTTGAGGGCAGATGCTTGCACGGGGAGGAAATCACCGAGGATGTGCATGAGCCGGGCTTCATCTGGGCCTTCAGGTCTAAGTGACATTCGTAAGACACCCACCAACAGCAGAATAGGCATTCTTTTCGAGTGCATGTGGAACGTTCACCCAAACAGATCGTGTCCTGCGGCATAAAGCAAACTCTGACCGTTCTGAAATAATTGGAACTATGCAGGGTATATTCTATGATCATGATGCAATGAAAGTAGAACTCAATAGCAAAGATAACATAAAAATTACAGACATTTGGGAATTAAACAGTACATTTCTAAATAGCCCACAGTCAAAGCGGAAACAAGGAAGAAATAGGTGCTATTTTGAGCAGAACAAAAATGAAAATACAGTGGATCAAAATGTGTAGGATGCAGCTAAAGTGTGTTTACATGGAAATTTATAGCATTAAGTGCTTCTATTAAAACAGAATGGTCTCAATCAGTGATTTAATATTCTACCTTTAGAAACCGGAAAACGTAGAGCAAAATAAACCTAAAACCAGCAGAAGTAAGTCAATAGTAAAGATAAGAGCAGAAAACAAAGAAATTGAAAACAAAAACAGTCGAGAAAAAAATGGAGAAAACCAATGAAACCAAGAACTGATTCTCTGAAAAGATTAATGAAATCAATAAACCTCTAACAAGACTAAAAGAGAGAGGACATTACTAACATGAAATGAAAGAAGGGATGTCACTAGAGGCCACACAGGTATTAAAAGGATACTAAGGGAAGACTATGAAACAACTCTGTGCCCATAAATTTGACAATTTAGATGAAACAGATGCATTCATCCTAAACAACAAACTATCAAAGTCACTTCAGCCAAAGCAGACAACCTGGGCAGTCCCATAATTATGATAGAAATTGAATTCATAGCCAAAAAACCTTTATTTTTATTGTTTTTTTGACAGAGAGAGAGAGAGAGAGAGAGAGAGACAGAGAGAAGGGGGAGGGCCCACAGCAGTCGCCATAGTTGACAGCATTAATTTTCCATATAGTTTCACTCCACAGGTGGGCGCAGGGCTGTGCAGGGCAGGAACTGGGCCAGGAGCCTCCCCCATAGACCCCGGCAAGAACTGAACTCGGGCACAACCCAGCTCAGCATATGGGTCCGCATGGGCCAGGGCTGGATTCGATCCTCGGGTTCCAGGGCTGCAAAGCGAGTGCGTAACCCTCTGAGCCAGC
>PVKE010004216.1:0-39627 GCA_004027555.1 Craseonycteris thonglongyai
TTTATCAAAAATAATCTGTCCATAAATGTGTGGGTTTATTTCTGGGTTTTCAATTCTGTTCCATTGGTCCGTGGGTCTGTTTTTCTGCCAGTACCAAGCTGTTTTGATTACTGAGGCTTTGTAGTACAGATAAAAGTCAGGCAGTGAGATGCCCCCAGCTTTATCCTTTTTTCTTAGGATAGCTTTGGCGATTCGTGGTAAAATCTAGAGATTATTAGACAGAGAAATATAAAACTGTAAAGAAGAAAACATTTCCTTACCAAATAACGGAAACATGGTTATTGCAAAACGAACAACCACAAAATTGTCTTTACCACTCATTTATCAGAATCTTCAATACTTGGCTTTGCAAGATGTTTGTAACCAAAAAAATACAAAAAAAAAAATCATGCCTTTTATTACATTTGCAGTGTTTTCCTTTTTTTTCTTTTTTGCCTTTCAGCACATACTAGTAATGGGTGCATACAAGAGATGCTGAAATTACGCTGTAATTTTTTGACGGTTCCCACGGCCTCACGTTCTTGTCTTTGATGATGGAGGGAGAGGGCCAGGAGCCAAGGCACGTGGGTGATCTCTAGATGCTGGAAAAAGCCAAGAAACAGATTTTCTTCTAGAAAACGGAAAGAAAACAGCGCTGTCTACACCTTAATGTTAGCCTAGCGCGTCTTGTTTCAGACTTCTGGCTTTCAGAACTGTCCGACGGATTTGTGTCATCTTAGGCCACCGAGTTTGTGGTAACTGGTTACAGCATCAGTAGGGATCCCAGGCATCAGCTAATTCTGTTTCCAGGAAAAATGGCAGGATGTGGGCCCAGCGCTTACCCCAATGCCTCGCGGAGTCAGACATCACTGAATGGGAGCTGCCATTAATCTAATTGTTTTTGTAACGTGCGATGCATTATCGTAACACCGATAAAAGCAGTCAAAAGGTACGCACTAAACCACATTCTGCTAAAGACAATAAGAGTGCTTGGCCCCACTGGTATGTGATATTCTGGGGTGTGATTGACAACCTTAATATTTATGGTAGGCAGGATATAAACTGTGATAAGTATTAGCATTTAGAGAAAACAGAAGCCACAGGAGAGAAGCGGGATGCTTTTTGATCCTACTGAGCACTTTAATGAATATATTTAAATCCTTGGAATAAATCTGTTTATTGCAACAAAACTTGATAGCGTCAGAATTCCCAAGGGTATAAGATGCTCAGAATTTTCATTTTCGTGATGGGCCGCACTTCTCAGACAACTGGGCTATTTCTCATGTCAGAAGGTTGGATTTGATTGGAATCGTTTTAGATAGCACCTTTCCCCCTAGTCCTAAAGATGAGCGCCATCAATTTTAACAGTTTTATTCCAGATGGCGTCCACTGTCCACAGTTTCAAAAGTGATTTATATGCTCTGATCTCGTGTTCTGGTACCATCCTTAGCTTTTCACGTCTGTTTTCTTGAATGTGTGCATCAATATTTTAAGCTTTAAACATTTAGAATTAGGGAAGGGTTTTAGTACTAAGCTTCTATATTAAATTTCTTTAGTGATACTTCTTGGAAACACATTTTTATACCCCCAGTAACTATTCAATTCTTTATTACTCTTCTCTGTTCATGACCACAGACGTTCACAGTGTTCTGCTCAGCCACAGTTGGACTGATGTTATATGGGTGACGGAAGAGAGATTTAACAGTCAGTTTGCTCTTTTGGAGGGTTTGTCTTTAATCCACTGTTTACACAGTAGACAATAAAAACTCAAGGACTTACATTAGGTTACATTGATGTAACTCATTCATTTATTCACGTACATAAAATGTTTGTGCTACCTAGAATTACTTGGTAAGGTGGGACTCATGAAAGATAAGTAAGGACCAGTGATTCAGTGAATCTACATGAACAAGAAAGGGTACCAGTTATAATGAAGGCTCACAACTTACACTGGAAAGAAAACATGGAATGCTGGGGAGGACAGTTATGGAGTTAGGATACTCCTCACTGCACACGGGAAGTTCTCACAAGTGTGTGTGTTGTGGCACATTTTCGGATACTCAACCTATTGCCAGTCATGTGAAGTTAAAAAAAGATACACAACAATGCTGTATAGATACAATCACAGCTGCAGTATCACTGCCATAGAGTGTATGTGAACATCCATGGTTTTTAGACTAGTCTCAGTATCCCCTCAACAATGTAAACTGTTCAAAACAACTGTTTATTTCCACAGCTCTCTTGCTTACCCACTAGGACACGTTGTTTTAATTGTTAAATTTATTGGGGTGATGATGTTGTTTGGCAAAAGTTACATAGGTTCCCCTCCCTATTCTCCCACCCCTCTGACCCCTGACCCTCAGGTAACTACTGAACTATTGAGTGAGAACACATTCTTATCTATGTCAACAGCCTTGTTCTTGGGATTTCCTTGACCTGTATTCTGTTTAAACTTTGTTGCATCATATACAACTTTCTCAATCATGTTCACTCTTGCACTTAACCTATAAAACATTGAAACATCTTCTTGATTCCTGGATGCATCCTTTTATTCTGTACGTATTTTGATTACGGTATTTGTGATTTTCCTCTGTCTTTTTTTATTCCGTTAATGCTTTTCTTCCTCGTTGCAGTTTTCTGTTTGTTTTCTCTTTCAGTGTTAGAGGCATTCGTCGGGTGCCTGGTAACCCACTGGGGGCAGGGGTCTCCTCACACTTGCTCTGCAGCACGCACCCAATCTTTGGAACCGTGGGAAACTTAGACTTGACCACTTAGGGGTGTCTCCTACATGGGATGTACAGGCAGAGCCATTTTCCTAGAGACTTTACATGGGTATTCTCTTTGGTGCACTCCATGGGTTGGTAACATGCCTAAGGGGTGAACCTTCCAGTCTCCAGCCTGATTGACAGCTTCCCAGGACTGGAGGAGGCTTGATGCCAAAGCTCAGGATAGAGACGTAGTTTTTAGAGACTCCCAGGTTTGTTTGGGAATAGAAGGAGTAACAAACCAGGACTGCAACCCTCTGAGTGTTTTTGACGATTTGTACAATCAAGGCTGTCACCCTGTCCCCACTGCTAGCTTGAGATTCTTCCATGCCCCCTCTGCTTCCCACATGTACAGCTCATGAATTATCTATCGTCTTCATTCCATTTTCTTTGCACATGCGATTCTATGGCTTACGACATAGTGGCAATGAAGGACACACACACACACACACACACACACACACACACAGAGCTATAGGCTCCCAGTCACTTCAGTGCATTTTTATGGAGGGAATAACAATAAGAATAAATGCACATTTTAATTCTCCCTTAAAAAAAATAACAATGTGTCTTTTGCAGGTTTTTACAACAGGCACTGATCCTGCAGGTAGCATGAGTGTGACTTCTGCTTGTGGACTGGTGCTGGCTAGAGCTTCCGGGTTCTCACGGTGCTTATTTCCATTCAGATCCTGCAGCCCATTTATGTGTAAAACACAGTCCCCTCTCTTCTGTGGTGAGAGCTGCCTGGCCCTCATGCCCAGGCTCACACGGGCGGACCTGAAGCCCCTGGCACTGTGTTCCCATCGGATTTGGTTTCCCTGTCACAGAAGGAATTCGCTCCGTGTCTGGCAGCTGGATGCTTCATATTGTGGTTTCTGAATTGAATCTATATGCATGTATTTTGAAAAAATATGTACATACTTTATCAGTCATATATGTTTGTGGTAGAAATAGAGGTGTTTCATGTCAAATAATTTCCCCATCTTTTTTTAAAATTAATTTTATTGTTTGAGAAAAGGTGAGAGAGAGAGAAAGAGACAGAGAGAAGGGGGAGGGCCCAGAGCCATCTCCATAGTTGTACGTCAGTAGCTGTGACATGGTTTCATTCCACACAGGTGGATGTGGGGCAGGAACCAAACCGGTGGCCTCCCACATGGGAGATGAGAACATTTGCTGCCATCCTGGTGGTTACCAGTTGCCCTACAGTTTAGCATATGGGTTTGCACAGGCCAGGGCCAGGATTCAATTCCTGGACCTCACGGTTGCAAAGCAAGTGCTCAATCTGCTGAGCTATCCCTGCATCCATCACTTTTCCATCTTGTTTGCTGTCTCCTTGTTATGAAAGCACATTCTAAACAGGTGCAGTTTCTAACAACACCAGGCAGGGACGAGGCCCGTTTGCCTGATGTGAGTAGATAGCATTTATATTTTCAGCTGACACGTATGGGTTCGTGTCGCTGTGGGCAGCAAGGAGTAATGCTGTGTTGCAGAATCACTGCGAAGTGTGGTCAGTGCGATCTTTCTCACACTGGCCCTTTCCTCTGGTCTCATTCACGCTGTTCTCGGCCGCGTCTTGGGGGTGTCTGTGTTTCACCCTAGGTCGGGGGTGGTGAACCTATGGCACGCGTGCCCAAAGTGGCACGTGGAGCAATTATTTTGGCACGTGGAGCTGTGAATACCATTTTAAAAAACATTGTTTATGCTCTTATAGAAATAAAAATAATCGATACCTCTATCTCACTCAATGGGTTGGCACGCGAGTCGAGCGAGTATACTCTTATTTCATAAACTTTGGCGCTCAATCGCCAAAAGGTTCCCCACCCCTGCCCTAGGTTATCCACCCAATCAGTGTTTTTAGGCGTCTAGACCCTTGACTCTCCACCATCAGCTTCTGAATCACCTCCAGAGTCTCTGCCATTCTGTGCACCAGCCACCAAAACCCAGAGTGAGCGAGGCAGGTGGGCGCGAGCTGACCAGCATCACAAGGGGGCCGGGTGGGAACCAGGATCATCAACTCTTGGCTTTCCCCCGGCAGTTTTTAGAACTTACTGTGTTTCCCTAAAAGTAAGACATCCCCCCAAAATAAGACCTACTTACAGTTTTGCCTCTCGCTGAAATACGTATAAGGCAACCCCCGAAAATAAGACCTAGCGCAACTTTGGGAGCAAAAATTAATAAAAGACACTGTCTTATTTTCGGGGAAACAGGGTAGTTGCTTTCTGTTGGTAGATTTAAATGTTCAGTCCACCCCATGGACACCTTGCATCGGGACTGGCTTGGATGTTGTGCAGGACATGTCTGCGTAGGGTGGGGGCGGAGGTGGTTAGTTATCTGTTGGAATAGTTTTTACTGGGAAAAAGGAAGATGTTGCTTTTTGCTGAAAAACGGACCACAGCCTGTGGGGACTACAGAGACACTCTTGGTTCACCCCCACCCACCCCTGTCACCCCAATTTTGTTTCTGAGGAGAAAGTGTAAGTGCAGGAAGAGGGGGAAGTAGGGGGTCCATGACAATGGCTGTTGTTCAGGCAAAAGTGACAACATGGGCTTTGTTTCTGGGGTTGATAAAAATAAACCAGATCATGAGCTGACGGCCTTCCATCTTACTAGGTCCAGTGAACTCAGGAAAACATGCTCAACCTCTGACATACCTGGAGGTCAGAAATAGGCAATTAATGTTATAATGAGTTTTGTTTTTTTTCCCCAACCATACTACCGGTATTGTGTATTTCTCATTTCTAATTATTTTTAGAAGATCTTATGCACATGCTGTAGGAAAAAACAGTCGGGTAATTATATCCAGTTTACGATGTAAGTAGAATAATGTAGCATATAATTAGTGTCAGCTTTTTCCCACAGAACCTCAAGTGCCATCCTATGTACTCCTGGGATGCACTGTAGTGTTGTGCGTGTCTGTGTCTCAGCTGCAGACCCCGCCTGCAGTGCTCCATGGGCACGATGACCCCGGGGGCTCGGAGGCCGGACTTCTCCTTTGCCAGCTGGTTTCTTGTAGGACCCTAGGCTGGGACTGCTCAGCAGTTGAATGCTTGCCTTGCAATCACAAGGTCTGGGGTTCGATTCCTGGCCCTGACTCATGCAACCCCATGCGCTGAACTGCAACACAGCTGGTCACCACTGGGATGGCTCAGTGGTGATGGTTCTCACCTCCCATGCGGGAGGCCGCCAGTTCGGTTCCTACCCCGTGCGGCCCCACGTCCACCTGTGTGGAATGAAACCGTGTCACAGCTGATGATGCACAACTATGGAGTCTGCTCTGCACCCTCCCCATTCTCTCTCTCACCTTCTCTCAAAAAAAAACAAAAAAAAATTTACTCCAAAAAATCGGGAGTAATATATTGACCCTTTCTTAATTGAAATGATGTTTTGAAACTAAATATTTAAGATATTCTTTTTACTGTGTGTTTCACCTATATGTATACACACTCATACCTATATGCATATACATGTGTATGTATATACACATATGTGTACACACACACATATATGTATATATACCATATTTTTATGTGTATTAGACGACCCCCAGTTTTTGGTCTAACGATTGTAGACAAGAGCATTGTCTCGTACATGGAAACATATGGTCTGTGCATGCTTGTGGGTGTGTGTATATTCCCTCCACTCTCCCCCCACTGAGACCGGCATCCTGTGACAGGAGCAACAGCAGTGCTTGTGGGCTCAGGGACAGAGCTGGCTTCCCGTGCTGGGCCCCCGTGACTTGTGAACAGAACGGGGAGCGTCCCCGTGGCTTCCTCTGCCGAGCTGGCCACTGTGACTCTCACCCGCCATCGATTCCTCCTGGTATTACAGCCCCTGCGTTCAAGCCCATGGGGCGGACAGAACTAAAGGGTGTCCCAAAATTCATGCAAGAAGTGATTTCGATAGAAAACACAGGTTTATAATTAAATATTGTAAATTTTTATTGCTCAACAATGAAAACGCATTGTTATTTCATGTAGCACTACATTTGTAATAACCCTGAAAGGTCAACTGTCACGCTGTCATTTTTTTTCATTGGCAACACTTTCCTGCACAAATGACGCAAAATTCAAATCTTGCGTGAATTTTGGGACACCCTTTAGCAGGAGCATTGTGTGAACATCTTCCCCGGGAGGTGTGGCATCGACTACTCAAGGTCATCCTAACTGCAACCACAACGTCCTCTAGGGGACTGAGGACCCTCCTAAAAAGTTCCACTCCACGCTTTTCCTTGCCGTTGGGTACAAACAGGAGAATGTTAACCAGCCAACCTGCTTCAACCCCTCGGCGGCCGAAGTGCAGGCTGCTCATGGGGAATCATTCCACTCTGGGCAATGCAGACATTTAAAGGGGCACACACCCAATCAGTGCCTGGCTGTCAGTAAGTGGTATTGTGTTTGGAAACAGGGGCAATAAAGCTGCTCATTAACTTGAATGCTGAAGGGGCCTGAGGGTGAGGGGGACAACTGGACTAACACATTTATGGCCATAGATTTATAGACTAGACTTTGTCCCTCTGCGTGAAGAATTGATAAGCGATCAATGAATCTCCATGGCATATGGCATAATCGATAAGAATTTTGGGAAGAGGTAGAAAGACATTAATAATGCACATTTTATGTGCAGGCCTGTTTCTAAAGATTGAGGGCTACGTCAGTCACGCAAGAGCCAGGTTATAGCCAGGATGCAATGAAAGACCTTGCTTTAGTAAACATAGTATTTAAATTTAAAAATAGAGGGGAAAAGCCAGCATCATTCCAGGGGCTGTAAAGGGATTTAAAAATATCTGGGAGGTTTTTATTTCACAGTTCTTGGCGCTGCTCTTAGTGGCTTTGTTCTAGAGTCATTCTAAACAATTACAGAGCAAACCTATTTCTGTGTGCAAGTTACCTAGAACTATTTTCAAGGAAGTAAAAGAAATCTTAGCCACGCCCTAGCTGCTAAGACACTATGTTTTCATTATGAAATAGTTCCATTCAGTGCTCTCCATTTTTGTTATTGAGAATCCTAAAATATAGATATGCCCCTACTTATCATCATAAAACTTGTACACTCTGAGTTTATGCCAGATGGTCATCTAAATCTCACAACGCTTTTGCAAGCTTGGGTATGAGAAATAAGAGAGACGGCAGGATCTGTGACCTAGAAGTTACTTTATACTTTACACGCTGTCCTTATGTGAGACCGTATCTTCCTAACGGTGCAAATGCAAACTGTGTTGCTTTGCATTATTCCTTGTAGATCTGCAAGCCTGAAATTATGGCTTTTGCTTGCAGGGAGGGATACTATGTGATGTGCACTCCAAGTAGAACTGGAGTCTGGAGAGAAAAAAAGAAAAATGGAAGAGAATTCAGACTTCAGAAGTGTTCTTCTATATGGATGAGGGCTGTGTGGAAAAAATCCAGCCACTTCTGGACAGCTGTTGTAGAGTCAACTGACTTTCAACAAAGACAACATGTCAATTCATTGAGAAAGGAGAACCTTTCTTAATGGAGATTCTGGAACAAGTGGATATTCATGTAATTAAAAAAAAATAGAGCCGAGTCCTGTCATGCAGACTGTTTTGATATTGGTCAGAACCACCAATGTGAAGCTCACTTTCTAAAAGAAAACGGTTTCCTGGACGAGGCACAAAGAACACAAGAAAAGTTGGTCAACCGGACTTCATCCAAATTAAAATCAATATTAAAAAAATTTTTTTTAAGTGCAGCATTTGAGAAATGAGAAGACAAACCATGAACTGAGAGGAAGTATTTTCTTTAATTATTTTTTATCTTTGTGAGAGAGAGAGAGAGAAGGGGGAGGGCCCAGAGCCGTCTCCATAGTTGCACATCATTAGCTGTGACGTGGTTTCATTCCACACGGGTGGACGTGGGGCTGTGCGGGGCGGGAACTGAACTGGGGGCTCCCGCATGGGAGGTGGGACCTTTGTCACTGAGCCATCCTGGCCGTTACAGTTGCACCACAGGTCAGCATGTGGGTTTGCACGGGCCGGGGTTGTGATTTGATCCCTAGACCTCACGATTATGAGGCAAGCGCTCAACTGCTGAACTATCTTGGCATCTGTGGTCATTCATTTTCTTCCAGTAAACCATTTTATGTGGAGAGAGAAGGGCCTAACGTGAGTGTATACACGAGTTCGTGGATAGAGGCTAGCTAGTGCCCGTCTGTTTAGTCTAGAACTCGGCAGGGGAAAGATCAAAACGCCCGGGGCGAGGAATTCTGAGGAAAAGGCCCATGGATGGTTGGTGGAGTGAAAGGAAGAAATAAAGTGCTTTGTGTCCCATGTTACTATCCACGCAGGAGACCCACCGGGGAAGAGGCAGCAAACCACCAGGCAGACACCACACGTGGCCTGCGTGGTCAATTTGGGTGCCTTTTAGGGCTTCCGCTGTTTTTTGTTTCACTTCCTCATTGGCAAAACGTTTCCCTCTGAGGACTTTTTTTTCATCCAGGGAAACAATAAGAAGTTAGTCTTGGTGAGATCAGGTGAGTAGGGTGGTGGGGCAGTTTTTTGGTCCCAAACTGCTGAACACTCAAGGCGGTGTGGGTGGGTACGTGGTCATGCCTCACTCTGTCCATGTCAATCACCATCGTGAAATGGGCCAACGTGTCGAAAGAGCTTCCACAGAACATCCACTGAAGCCGCACGCAGCCTCTCACAACCACGCCAGGTGGTCCACAGATGCAGTCAGGTTCCTGGAACCCTCACTTGGTTGGGAGAGCCTGTGTCACCAGGGGCCCGCCCTCCAGAAGAAAATTCTGTGATCTTTTTGGATTCCTCCTCGTATCCTTTATGTCGGATACCTTCAGGTGGGCTTCTAGCCCTTGCAACTCAAACGTATTTTCCAGAATGGTCAGCGAAATAGTGCGTTCATTAAGAAAGTTCCGAAAAGCCCTGCTGTTCAAAAAAATGTATACACGTTTCTATTTTCTCTCTCACCACCCTCCGCCCCTGTCCCCAGCACTGCAACAGAAACTTTTCATCTCAGGATGGGGAACAACTTCTCACTCTTCAGGTGGTAACCATTCTGTGGGGGTAATGATTGTTCTAGAGCAGGGGTCTGCAAACTTTTCAGCCCGCGGGCCGCATTAACTATCAAACAGCAGTTTGGGGGCCGACTACACACTTGAGGTCCAAATAAAAAAGAATCAAAACATAGATGTTGTTTTTTGTTATTTATTTAATATTATTTTATTCAGATAAAAAGGTCTTCACGGGCCGGATGAGAGGGACTCGCGG
Source organism: Craseonycteris thonglongyai (assembly GCA_004027555.1). Taxonomy (NCBI): domain Eukaryota; kingdom Metazoa; phylum Chordata; class Mammalia; order Chiroptera; family Craseonycteridae; genus Craseonycteris; species Craseonycteris thonglongyai. Next base: position 9,984 of record PVKE010004216.1, read on the forward strand.
GCCAGATGCGGCCCGCGGGTCGTAGTTTGGAGACCCCTGTTCTAGACACATGGTACCGTGGAAATTACTGCTTCGGTAGCACTGCTCCAACAAAAACAGAACGAACAAATTAATTAGCAGACGGCAAGAATCGAGCGGCTCTCACGGTGGTGACCTGCATGCAGTAGAGTCAAGAAAGGCGTCACGTGCACGTAGTAACTGCGGTTGACGGAGAACCCAGCTTAGACGCGGCTAAGTGTCCTCATGATTCATCCCAGACAGTCTTGTTCAAGCCCACAAGACACTCCTGGACCGGAGACGCCGATCGTAAGGGTCCGGTCAATAGAAAACTATTGCTCTCTGACCAAAAAGGCTGCCTGCCCCATTAACGATCCGAGAAAGAAAACACGGCCAAGAAGATAAACATCCTAATTTCTTCTGCTACATAAATAACTCCTGGCACCAGGTGATGTCTCAGAACCAGAGGCACTTGTCTTAGTCACATTGGGCCATAAAGAAATCCAGTTAAATAAATGCAAATAGTAAAAATAATGTATCACACAGACAGACTCGGGTGTACTTCATGGTATGGGGGACAAACATATAGCCCAGCTCCTGAAGGACCCAAGAATCTTTCCTGGGTTTCCTTCCTTGGCTCCACCAGGAAGTGTCAGCCTTCCATCTATCTCACCTGCTGGGAAGCACCATCCCTGCCCCCACCCCAAATTCAGTTTCTCTGGTCACTTCCCTAAAAGCGACCTGGTCTCCTGGAGGCTCGCCTGCAGGCGACATACTGGGCAACACCACCAGTGAGTGGAGGAGGGACCCAGAACCAGGCCGAGGGACAGGCTGGACCGCCACTCGCTGACAACCGCTGTTGCTGGGCTGCGTCTGAGGCCCCATCTTCCTTCCCCGCTTCCCGTCCTCGGTTCCCACACATCCTCTCTGTGGTGCAAGGGGTCTTGTCCTGACGAGGACCGCATCACGTGAGGCTCCGAGCCCATGGTCACCGCACACGTCCCCGGCTGCCGACCGTGTTCATTGAAATTGGTCAACAGTGGGGAGCCAAGAGACACTCAGGGTGTCCCCGAAATGCGCCCCCCAAACTGGGTCACGGCAGCTTTACTTTGTAAGGTGACCAGATTTTAACATTGGTAAAGCGGGACACCATTGACCGGAGGGGAGGGGGTTCTTGATTAAAAATTGGGTCTATCTCCCGCCGTTCCCTAGCTTGTCGTGCATTCTTTCCAAAAATCGGGACTTTTTTAAAACACTGCGGGACACGGGACAAATTGTTAAAAATCGGGACTGTCCCGCCAAAAGTGGGATGTTTGTCACCTTAGTCTTGGGGATCAGAGTCCATCACCCCTTTCTTTGCTTCCCGGTGTCGTGGTGACATGGCTCTCAGGTGACCTAATCGATGGGTCCCTGCACCCGTGACTGTTTGCCCCACTGCCATCGCTTCTTTGCAACCCCGTGGGTCTGAGGTCTGAGAAAAGGCCATGCCAGAGCCTGTGACGTCTCCCAGGAGGGGGCGCCCACCTTCAGGGCCCGTCCAACCCCCTGTGGCCCATCCCACATGGGTGGTTGAATGGAACCCCCCTGCCACCCAGGACACGGTAGTTCAAGGTCGTCTCCTGTCAGACGGGCACGTGGCCCGACTTTGTTCTAAGCCGTGGAAACAGGGTCTCAATCAGCATGTTGCATCAGATGGAGAGTCCTATGAAGGAGCCTGATACTTCAACATGGAAGAATCCTTAACAGTTTTTATAGATAATTTATGGATTTTGGGGGGACCCCCCGCCCCCCATACAGAGGAATCTCTAGATGTTGATGGAGAACAATCCATACAGGTCACGTCATTGAAAAAAGCCACCAGGGGAAGCCGGGATGGCTCGGTGGGTTGGGCGCTCACTTTGGAGCACCGGGGACCGAGGATCGAGTCCCGGCCCCGGCCCGTGCAGAACCATGTGCTGAGCTGGGAGCTCCCCTAGTTCAGTTCTTTCTCAATCTCTGTATCTCTCTCTCTCTCTCTTTCCCTCTCCGTCAAAAATAAATAAATAAATAAATAAATAAATAAATAAATAAATAAATAAATAAATAAATAAATAAATAAATAATTGGGCCTTTAAAAAAAAAAAAAAGAAAAGAGCCACCAGGAACCCGGCCCTGTGGTCCCATTCCCCAATCCTCTAAATGACACGTGTCTTTTTTCATGCCATCCATGCCTCTCCTTCGCCTGCTTTGTTTTTCTCTTGAATAAATTGCTTCTGACTCTCTGCCATCTCTACGTGTGGCCTGTTCCGGCTTTTTGTTAAGTGGCAGCCCGGCTGCGTTCATCTGCAGGGTTGTGAGCTGGCCCATTATCCTTCAGCACCTAAGGGGCGCCTGACTGACTCACCTCAGGTCAGGTGAGCACCCCCGTGGCTGCGGGTGGGCCGGGAGGACTCAGCTCAGGTCAGGTGAGCACCCCCGTGGTTACAGGTGGGCCGAGAGGACTCAGCTCAGGTCAGGTGAGCACCCCCATGACTGCAGGTGGGCCGGGAGGACTCAGCTCAGGTCAGGTGAGCACCCCCATGGTTACAGGTGGGCCAGGAGGACTCAGCTCAGGTCAGGTGAGCACCCCCGTGGTTACAGGGGGGCCGGGAGGACTCAGCTCAGGTCAGGTGAGCACCCCCGTGGCTGCAGGTGGGCTGGGGGGTGGAGTGCAGGGCTTCAGCAGTGACAATTAGGAGGCAGCCATGCCCCCAAACGTGTCTTCGATACTGATGCAGAATGTGTCCCATTCCCTGGGCCCCAGCTCAAAAACCATGAAGACGCTTTGATAACCGTGGGCACCGCTGGTTTCAGTGACGGTGGTTAATTCCACTCGCAGGGCTGAGGGAAGGCCCGTGGTACCCAGCACGTTTACACTGAGGATGTACCCACTGTGCCAGCCGGTCAGGAGACACAGTGAGCTGACGTATGGGAAGCAGCCAAATGTTCAGAAAATGAAAGGTGGGGGGAGGCCGGGTTAGCTCAGACGCTAAGCGCTGGCCTCACAATCATGAGGTCCAGGGTTCAGTTCCCAGCCCCGGCCTGTGCAGCCCTGTGTGCAGAACTGCCACACAACTGGGAACCGCTGGGATGGCTCAGCAGTGAAGGCTCTCACCTCCCACGCGGGAGGCCCCCAGTTCGGTTTCCACCCCATGTAGCCCCACACCCACCTGTGTGGAATGAAACCACGTCACAACTAATGACATACAACTATGGAGACGGCTCTGGGCCCTCCCGCTTCTCTCTCTCACCTTCTCACAAACAATAAAATAAATCTTTAAAACAATAACATAAGGCAGTCTGTGACAATGGCCTCCATTAGCGGCACGCACAGGTACTGAGCTGTGGCCTTTGCAGGAAATATACACACAGAAATAAAATAAAAAAAGCTCTTTAGCGAATCTTATGTTTTTTCTGTATGCATAAATCTGTATTTTGTAATTTAAACATTGATCCACGAAGGAATATTGACAATATGATTCTATTAGAAGGCTTATCAATATATATATATATATATTTTTTTTTTTTTACTCACTAGCACATGTTATTAGCATAATATACAATGGAGATATGAAAAAAGTCCTTCCAAAATTTCCTGTACTTTGAATTCCTATAGATGCAAAAAACCGGTAATGGCCGTAAGCCATCCGAAGGAAGGCATCGCTTCCTGTCACCTGCCGATGCTGCTAACGCTCCTGAAGTGTTCTAATCTTGGCCTTCCCCCTCTTTATCAGTGTGTAGCACGATGGCTGCATTCGGACCAAATTTGTAATAGTTTAGGACTACTCATCCTATCTCGCCTAATGAGTGAAAACGCAGGACATGCTGAAGCTACTGATAAGCCAAGGTTTATAATTATGTACAATTAAAACAGAAAAGCAAACAGGACCAATGTAATGCCCTTAAAAATCTGTACATGGGGAAAGCCGGGACGGCTCAGCGGGTTGAGCGCTCGCTTTGAGGCCACGAGGACCGAGGATCGAATCCCGGCTCCGGCCCAGGCAGGACCCACATGCTGAACTGGGGAGTTCCCACAGTTCGGTTCTCTAGCTGTCTCTGTCTCTGTCTCTCTCTCTGTCAAAAGCAAAATAGAAATAAATATGCACTGAAGATAAAATAATTACTCTCTATAAATATAAAAAAAAAGATTAAAAAAAAATCTGTACAACGTTGATGAAATTGCACTTTTTACAGATATGCCCTGTCTATCATGTTTATAGTACCTTTTTAAAAAAGTATATTTTCCCTTTATGTTTTTTTCCCCTCTTTTTAAATGACATTTATTGGGGTGCCATTGGTTAGTAAAATTACATAGGTTGTAAGTGCACAATTCTATAACGTATCATCTATGTGTTACATAATGATAGTATCTTAATGAGCATAGGGATTATGCAAACCCACACCTTTGGGAACCTATATATTCGCAGAGGAATTCCTGTCTGTATACATTGTGTGCATATCTTTGACCGTACTAAAGTGTTAAATCTGAAAAAAGTGTTTCTTTTCCTTAAACAAAATCATGTTTTGTCATCTTAGTTAATTCATCAATTTATAGACTTTTATAAAAATGCATTAAACACAGATGTTAGATCAAGTAGAAATGTGAAATTCTTATCATTATGTGTATAGACAAAAATATGCTTCAATTATCTGGCCATTTGTACTAAAAGCTATTTCTGCATAATATTATTGAGATGATTGCTAGATAATATCCTGTGCTTGGTTTATGTTCTAAAGCAAACAAAATCGCTGTTTTTCAACCAGTAGAAGATGAGACATGGTACAGATGTGCATTGTCTATGTAAATAGTGCAGAACATGAAGAAAAGATTTAAAACTACATGTTTATTAAAAATGTTTTTCTGTGCCAATATGTATAATTGAACTATTCCTTATGATTTTCTTTTTTTTTTGGTAACAGCTTTATTGACATACAATTATCATAACAAAAATGCACACTTTTAAAGTGTGCAGTTCATTGAAAAAAAATAAATTCACAGAGTTGAGTAATTCACGGTCAGCACAATCAACGTTGGAAGATTTCTATCACTCTAAAAATGTTCATTAGCAGTCATTCTCCATTCCTCTCACTTCCCAACCCCTCGCAGCCATGAATCCATGTTCGTCTCTGTTGATGTGCCCATTCTGGATATTTCACATGCATGGAATATCTGACAGTACGTGGCCTTTTGTGTGTGGATCGTATCACTTAGCATGTTGCCGTTTATCTGTGTTGTAGAATGTAACAGTACTTGGGTTCTTTTTATGGCTGATACCGTGAGGTGCATGCATGTGCTATACTTTGTTCATCCACTCCTCGGTTGATGGACATTTGGGCTACTTTCACTTTTTTGATTACCGAGGAAAATGTTACTATGAACATTCGTGTAGAACTTTTATTATTATTATTATTTTCCATTACATTTGACATACCATATTATATTGGTTTCAGGTGTATCGCATAGTGGTGAGATGTTTATATAACTTAACCCTCATTCTATATAATAATATAGAGGGTATTATATAAAACCCTCATTCCGATACATCTGGTTTCGATCTGACACCATCTATAGTTGTTACAATGTTATTGACTGTGTTCCCTGTGCTGCACTTTATATCCCTGTGACTATTTTGTGACTTTGCGTTTGTGCTTCTTGATTGCTTCACCCACCCCTCCAGCTCTCCATGGAGGAAGACAAATGCAAATTCATTTCACTTATGGTGAAATCCAAAGAAGAAAATTAACAAGTGGAACGGGAACAGATTCACAGATATGGAGACCGTTTGGTTTGCTGCCCGAGGGGAGAGGGTGAAATAAGGGGAGGGGAATGGGAAGTTCAGTTTGGTTGTTGCAAAGTAATACTTACGGGGATGTAGAGCATAGCATGGAGATCTGGTCAGCAATGTTGCAATGAGTATATATGGTGCCAGATGGGTACTAGATTCACGTAGAGCTTTTTGTGTGAGCACATTTTCAATTCTCTTTAGTACGCATCTGGATTTGGAATTGCTGAGGCATGCATCCAGCTTTTGAGTGATTCCAAACTGTTTTCCAAACTAGTTGCTCTGTTTTACATTTTTTGCTGGTGATACAGTAGGATTGTTACTTCCTCACATCCCAACAACCTAGGTGATTTTGCACCTTTTCTTCTTTTATCATAATCATCTCAGTAGGTGTGAAAGAGGTATCTCTTGATTGTTTTGATTCACATTTCTCTCTAATAAGTTACGGTGTTAAGAATCTTTTCATGGGTTTGCTGTCCCCATTTCTTCTCGGGAGAAATACCTGTGCAAATTCTGTCCCCTGTGTATAATGGAATTATTTATATTTTCCTGTTGAGTTGGATGAATTCTTCACATCTTTGGGATACATGTCCTTTATCAGAGATGTGATTAGCATGTATTTTCTCCAATTCTGTGGTTTTCACCTTCTTGATGGTGTCCTGTGTGGAACAAAGGTTTTTAGTTTTGATGTCATCCAGTTATTTATTTATTTATTTATTTATTTATTTATTTCATTTTGTCATTTGTGCTTTTGTTGTCACGTAGCTCAAAAAACATCGATTCAGCCAAGGTCACAAAGGTCTATGCCCATTGTTTTCCCTAAGTGCTTTATGCTTTTTGCTCTCACATTTATGTTTCTTTAAATCCATTTCAGGTTAATTTTGGATATGGTACGTGTCCAACTTCATTCTTTTGCAAGGAGCTATCCTTAGCACCTCCGGTTGAAAAGAATAATCTTTTCCCATTGGAGTCTTGGCTCCCATGTTGAAAATTCGTTGACTGTAGTTGTGTGGGTTTATATCTGGATTGTCTGGTCTAATCCACTGATCTACATAGCTGCCCTTCTGCCAGGACCACATTGTCTTGATTAAGGTTGTTTTGTAGTTAGTTTTGAAACTGGGAAATTTGAGTTCTTCTATTGTAGTCTAAGGTTTCAATATCATCTTGTCTATTCTGGGCCCCTTGTAATTCCATATGAATTTAGAATCAGCTTATCAAGTTCTATAAAGAAGTCAGCTGGGACTCTGATGGGAAATGCAATGAATCTCTAGATCAGTTTGGCGAATGTTCAGTCTTTTAGTCCCCAACCCCTGCTCCATGGCCTGTTAGCAACTGGGCTGCACAGGAGGAGGTGAGTGGTGGACAAGTGAGTGAAGCTTCATCTGTACTTACAGCCGCTCCCCATTGCTCACATGACCACCTGAGCTCCGCCTCCTGTCAGATCAGCGGTGGCATTAGATTCTCACAGGAGCTTGAACCCAGTTGTGAGCTGTGCATGGGAGGAATCTAGGTTGTGGCCCCTTATGAGACTCTAATGCCTAGTGATCTGAGGTGGAGCTGAGGTGGAGATGCTAGCGCTGGGGAGTGGCTGCAAACACAGATGAACATGAGCAGAGAGGTTTGCACAGAGACCATCAAAAACCAATTGCTTAACTCATCAAAACCCTATCAGTGATAATAATTATAATGTAATAATAGAAATAAAGTGCACAATAAATGCAATGCTCTTGAATCATCCCCAAACCATCCCACCTCTACTCTGGTTCATGGAAAAACTTGTCTTCCATTAAACTGGTCACTGGTGCCAAAATGATTGGGACCACTGATCTAATCCATGAACATGGGATGCGTTTTTCCAATTATTGACATCTTTTCCAATTCCTTTCAACAATATTTTTGTGGTTTTCAGAGCTCCAGGGAGGTAAGTGAGGACTGATTACACACTGAAGACCTTGCACGTGGATCCCAGCTCTCTGATTATCATCTGCCCGGAGGCTATCTGTTCTATGTTTTGTCTATGCCCCTTGTCTATGCAATAAAGTATAATACACGAAGACCAAGGTCACATTGGTCACCCATATCACTTACGGTCAAGGCAAAAGTCAGACCCTTCAAGAATCGAGAAAATTCATTCTCACTGAGAGACTCTTTAAATATGGAGGGAAATTGTGTGCTGAGTGAGTGCCTAATCTTGACAAAAACACACCACCACATAACACAGCGACAGCAAAACTAGTACTAGCCATGGCACGGCCCATTAGGAGAATCCCGTCTGTTCTCAAGTCTAACAGAGAATGGATGCTTGAAGAGTCATTGCCTTCACATTAGACGTTTTAAGTCATCTTCCATATCACTCTCGAAAATAGGAATTACCTACATTTTATAATTAAAGAAACTGAGGTTAAGGGTTATTATGCAAATAACCCACAGGCAGGTGGTCAGTGGCAGGGTGGGGATTTGAACACCCGTCTTTCTGATTTCAATGTGCATGCTTTTTCCGTGACATTTCACTAACAGCCTGTGAATCATTACTACTTATGAGAAGAGTTCAACTAAAATACCCAAAAAGATGATGAGACCGTGTTGAAAGCATTGATTTTGGTTGACCAACTACTTATCTGCGTTTTAAAGTCATTCTCTGTGAATGTGTTTTCAGATGTTTAGCAAAAAGACACAAAACTGAAATAAATTCAAGTGACAAAGAGTTTATTTCCTATAGCTAAAGGAATTCATTAGGGAAAAGGCTGTCTTTTGGAAAATGGTGCTGTAATAATTTCATAGCAATATGCAAAAAAATAAAATGAACTTCAGTCTTCACTTATACCAAAATTAATTTGAAATTTGAGGGCTGTCCAGAAGGTATCCAGTCATATAATTATTCTCATTATATTGACAATGGCTGGCTTTTTTTTTTTTGACAATCATATATCATAAACCTAAATATAAGCGATATTCATAAAAATAACAATATCTAGATGAAAATAAAGAACTAAATCTCCATGACCTTGGATTAGGCAAAGATTTCTTAGGATATAAGCAGCACAAACCAGCCAGAACACTTGATGAATTGAAATACATTCAAATTTAAATCTTTTGGGTGAATCCTATTATTATATAAAGGCTGTCCGGAAAGTATCCAGCCATGTAAACTGTTCTGGTTTTATTGACAATGGCTGGATTTTTTTCCAGACAACCCTCATATAAATCATCCCTCAATAGATTTGAATCAAAACAGAACATAAAAACATTTACTCTAAATATACTATGTAAGTGTATAGGCGGTGAGTATGCAAAGAAGACAATTAAATCTTTCCTCTCAAAGATTCATAGTTTAATGACAGCCATCTAGACAAACAGTAGCTACACTCCAGTATGTTTGGGGTTGTAGAACTGTAATGTCTTTGAAGCCCAAAAAAGTCACCACCCCTGCTTTGCCTTCTGAGAGATCAGAGTGTGTTATCCCTGCTTTATAGAGACAGTAATTGAAGCATAGAAATCTTAGGTACTTGCCCATGGTTTCACATGAACACATAAAAATGCCTAAAAGAGAAAAAAATGGGACAATATTATATCTGAATGGAAAGATCATTCTTAGCCATGGCAGAACATCTCAGAGGCTGTAAAAATTATTGGTAACAATGAATATTGTGTATATATATATATATATATATATATATATATATATACCCATATGACAGAATACTATGTAAAAAGCTAGAAGACAATTGATACATTTGGGGAAGTATTTTTATTAAAAAATCATAAGCAAAAAAAGAGAACTAGTTTTCTTAATCTACAAGGAATGCCTGCATATCAAAAAAGAACAGATTCAATGAAAATAAATGAGGAATATTATCCTCATTCCTAAAAAAAGGAAATGGAAAACACGCTTAAATAGAAACAAGGGCTACCTGGCACTCATAGTAAGAAAAATGGAAATTAGCTATGATGCTGTTTTTTCACTCATCAGATCTGCAAGTTTAGAAAAGTGAATGCCCTCGATTGCTGAGGTGTGGGCAACATGGACAATTATCCACTGAGTGTGGAGGTTGAAAGTTGCACACCCAGTGGGGGACAACTTGCAAGATCTGTCAATGTTTGTAATGCACACATTCTCTCCGAGTAATAAAACTTCTAGCATTTACTTTAAATTTACATTCAGCTATGTATCATAGAGTATGCACGTACAAAAGCATTTATCATATGCTTCTTGTAATAATGGAATGCAATGATAAAAAAAATTCAGGCTTAGGCAATAAAAGAGGCAAAATCATCAACAGCCCGTTTTAAGAATCAATGAGTGTGATACCTTTCTTTAGGCTGGATTCCAGTGACCTCAACCTCTTTCACGCCAAGAAAGGACGATGACCAGCTTTCGAACATGGGATGCTTTAAATCTGCACATAGGCACCTGGCTCTGATGTCATTCAGATACAAAGGCCATTGGCAGAAATTCTGACAAATGAAAAAAACAAAACAAAAAACTCCATGAATTGTGTTCTAAGAGTTTCTCTTGGGGAAAAAACAAAAACAAACGAACAAAAAACAAGCTCCATGAATTGTGTTCTAGGAGTTCTTCTTGGGAAAAATAAAAATAAACCTACTGGACAACCAATTCAATCAGTTCAGTTGTGCTAGAACCAACAACTCAGCGTGGAAGACACTGTGGTCAATGGACTTGCAGTTATTAATAACTCTGCAAAAGACACAAACGAGAAACAAATTTGAAGTCAGTGTGAGGGCCAACGGGGACAGGATGGCAGTGCTGATATTGTCTAATCTTGCCAACAAAAATCACAGACACATGACCAGTGAGGAAACAAACCAAAAGAACTTCTTCAGCCCTTGCAGCGGAATGTGAAAATATTCTAGGATGTTGAGCGTTATCATAAACCTGTGGTAGCTGTCACGGCTTTCCCATGATTTTTACGTTTCTAAAACTTTACTTTAAAGCATTTTGTCTTAAAGTGGAACTGACTTTCTTTTATCTAGGTCTAGTCCCAAAGTCAGGTCAAGGAGCATCATTTTGCAGGTACATATTCAACAGTGTCAGTATCGACAATTAAACTATATTTAGAAAGAGGACATGTTCTTCATAAACCTGAGTAAAGCTCTATTTATATATAATGTATATGTTGTACATCCCTATAATGGAAATACACACATAAGTTATAGGAATATAATTATAAATATAAATTATATATGTAAGTATATAAACATACACACATAATATACATATGCATAGTTACACACAAATAAAACAGGATTGGCTCACCTACAAGTAAAACTAAACCTGTGTGCATGTTGAATGTGTGCTGTATGTTATATGTGAGCGTGTGTGTGCACATGTGTGTGTGTGTATCTATATGCAGCCATTCAGTCATTCTAGTTATATTGACATTGGCTGGCTTTTTTCCAGACTGCCCTTGTCTAGTGTTACGATTTTAGGTAAAAAGAAAAAAATTAGTGAAAGTTTTCCATTTTTTTCTCTATTAACACAACATGCTTATTATTGTTTAATTGGTAAGAGCTAAAAGCACAGACTGGGAAGACTCAGAAAAACAAGGGTTCTTGTTCCGGTTTCTCCCAAACTTCCGTAACCCATGGCCTCAGCCAGGGGGTGTGAGCTCAGTGACTATACTCGCATCTATAAAAACGGGGTTGGGGAAGCTGGGATGGCTCAGTGGGTTAAGCACTCGCTTTGCAGCCCCAGAGCCATAGGATTGAATCCTGGCTCAGGCCTATGTGGACCCACATGCTGAACTTGGGTGTAGCCCCCAGTTCAGTTCTTGCCGGGGCCTATGCTAGAGGCTCCCGGCCCAGTTCCTGCCCTGCGCAGCCCCGTGCCCACCTGTGGAGTGAAACTATATGGAAAATTAATGCTGTCAACTGTGGAGACTGCTCTGGGCCCTCCCCCTTCTCTCTGTCTGTCTCTCTCTGTCAAAAAACAGTAAAAACAAATCTTTAACCATGGGGTTGCTACTTCCATTCATCTCACAGTGCCAGCATTAGAATTAACATTACGTAAAACGTACCAATGGTAAAACAAACTTGTGAGTTGCTGGGATGGTAGAATACAGGTTCTCAACGGAAGCAGACAGAGAGAGAGAGAGAGAGAGAGAGAGAGAGAGAGAGAGAGAGACAGACAGACAGACAGACAGACAGACAAACATACCCCAGGTGATTGGAACTCATACGTAGTTTGACAAAACCTCCACATGGTTCTCACAGCCCCTTCCTGCCGCCTCACTGGGGAATTACTGGTATACATATTTTTTCACCAAAGGGTAGAATCGAGGCTAGGATTCTGTATGAAGGATTATTCTTTGGTCTCCATTATCTCAGCATAGCAATCCATAAAATCCCAGGGGCAGGACATAATGTTTGTTCAAAAAAAATTACTTTCAGCTATTCGATGGTATTTCCAAAAATAGTCTTTTTTGTCCCTGAATAGCTTCTTCTTTTTTTCCCCCCCTGTTCATTCATTTCCAGCTCCTGAGCACTTTCTAATGATCTGCTTAAGTAAAAGCCCCTCCACCTCATTTTGTGATCGCCGTATGAATCGTTTCCATCTGTCTCTGTGGAGTATTCATCCTCAGTGTTTTCTGGTCTGTACTTGGTATTTTGGGAGCTGGCACCAGCCTCACTTGTTTCTGGACACTGCAATTTAATCACGTAATCATAGGAATCAGATGCATGAGGCCTCACGGCTCTCTCTCCACCTGCTGCCAATCTCACTGCTGTTTTTCCTATCAGTTGGCATTGATTTTTCCTTCCCAAATAGGTGATTTATCCACTAACATAGTTTTTAAATGCCATATTTTTTTGCACAGCTCTCAGGAATATCTGATCACCTACCGTTTTATGTTCATCCCATGGGCATTTCTTTTTGACGACTTCACCTCTAATCATAAGTGGTACTTGGGAGAAGATTTATACCCGGCATGCCCAAATCACCGGTCACTGGAGTGCATCTGTTATGTCAGTGAGCGACATATAAATCAGACAAATGGCGGGGGTAGAGACGGCGGCCATTCAGTCCCATTTTAGATCTAGCCTCCAAGTCTCACTGTCATCCCTGCGTTTTGGTTTTTTTTTTAAACAATAAAAGACGTTCTCAACATTTAAAAGTGCATCAGAGATTCTTATGGCCTTCTTCTGAAGAGTGTGTTTTGCCACTTGAAAGCTTCTGTCATCCTCGGGAAAGCCATGGCTCAGGCAGGAGGTTTATTCTATTTCAGGTGCACAGTAGTAAGTGGACGGAAGCATCAGAACCGATAAATATTCCATCCATCTCCAAGTCGCATCCTGCCTGCAACTCCCGCACCTCAGCCTCTAGATTTCATGGCTCTTCATTCTTCTGGCTCCAGTTCACTGACATGTTACTGCAAGAATATGTGGAAAGTGGCCCCAGAATAGGGCTTTCTGAGCTGATTCTGATACTATCATAGAATGTGATTGCTCTGTGGTCCCTTCATGTAACTCTTACCACATAGTCATGCAGATATAGCCACTCCTCACTTAACAACCAGCCCGTTTCATGACCTCTGGGACTTACCACCAGTTCTTCAGCACGGGGAACCCCCTTTCTCTGTCTTGGTCTCATTCCCACAGTTGGCTAGTATTCGCTACACTAAGCACTTGCAATCACGGAAGACTCCATATTTCATTTGTGGGTGTGTTGTTGTGTGATATCTATGCAAATACCTACCAGCTCCTCACTTCTCTGCCAGTTCATTTGATGACCTGGTACTAGGAACAGAACTTGGTCATTAATGAGGAGTGCCCGTACTGTTATGGATAATTGAAAGCGTCCTTACCTTCTTCCTTTGATATTATCGAATGACTTTTTCTAAACAATGATGTAATGATCACATAGTTCAACGTATGAATGGATTCCTTTGGCCTCTTGCGTAGTATTGTTTGGTTGCGAGCATTTGTCTTTTTTGTCTTATCCCTGTTCTACTGTTAAATCACAAGGAGCTATACATTTTCTTCTAAGTTATTCATAGTTGTGTTTTTTATGTTTGGAAACCTACCTATTCAAGTTGATTTCTTGTGAGTTACAGGAGGGAAGGCTCTCATTTTCTTCTTCTTGCTCTTGATAGACAATATACCCAGCACTGCTTTGTAGCCCAGGAACGCTTTTCCCAACTCCATCCACTGCCTTCCATACATTCAATTTTCATGGGTCCATTTCTGGCTTGCCTGCCTGTCTTTATAGCTGTGCCAATATTCTGTTCTCTTAATTGTTCAATTTTTATAACAAGTTTTGAAATACAGTAGGCAGCTCTCTCTCTCTCTTCTTAGCCTTTATACCTTTTTCAGATGTTCCCTTGGTTATTCTGTCATTTTCCTCCTTTGAAATGAAGTTTATAAGGGCAATTTTGAGTTTCATTAATAACACTAATAGGGTTTTTACGACATTGTGGTGTGTTGACAGATTAATTTGGAGGAAGATGCTTATCTTTATGACATGCAGACACCCCATTCAGAAGATGGCTTAGCTCACCTTTTATTCAAATCTCCTCTTATGCCCTCCAGTAAACTTTTATGGTTTTCTTCATATAGGCCTGATACTTATTTTTATTAGGGTTATCTTTATGCATTTTATAGTTATGTGGCCATTGTGAAACACATGGTATCATCCGTTATATGTTCTATCGTTGCTAGCACACAGCATAGCTATAGAAAACAGCATCTTGGCTATTTTCTGAATATAATGAAATTTTTCTCTTCCTCCTTTCAAATATTGATACAATTTATTTCTTATTTTTTTCTTCCCAATAGCTATACATTTTATTTTATTTTTATAATTGCTTGGCTTGGTGGACGGATCGGGAGCCCTACTACAATGTTAATTGACACTCTAGTAGTAAACTCTCTTGATATTGATTTTAAAGGAATTCTTCCAATAATTCACCACTAACTGCGATGCTTGCTCTACAGATGTCTGGTAGATAAAATTCATTAAATCAAGGAAGTTCTCTTGTGTTCCTAGATTGCTAAGAGTTTTACTTGTTAATTTTTAAGTCGGGATTCTGCGTAACATTCTATAAGACAGCTTTGGAACATGATCTTGAGTTTTATTGGGTCTAATCCTTTACTGTGGTAAGTTAGCCTGAACAAGTCTTCCATCTATTAGACAATAGACACTTGGTAACCATCTAGTATCATTTTCAGGCTGTGCTGAAATTTATTTTCATATATATATATATATATATATATATATATATATATATATATATATATATATTAAAGATTTATTTTATTTTTTGACAGAGTCAGAGAGAGAGAGAGAGACAGAGAGAAGGCGGAGAGCCCAGAGCAGTCTCCATAGTTGTATGTCATTAGTTTTCCACATGGTTTCATTCCACACAGGTGGGCGGGGGCCGTGCAGGGCGGGAACTGGGCTGGGGGCTCCCGCATGGGAAGCTCACCCCAGTTAAGCATGTTGGTCCACACGGGCTGGGACCAGGACCCAATCCTCGGTCCCCGGGCTTCAAAGTGAGCACTTAACCCACCAAGTCATCCTGGCTTCCCCAGTTTCCTAATATTTTTATTAGGATATTTACAGTGGTGTTCATTCATGACATTAGCCTCTAGTTTTATTTGTTCTGCTCTTGCTCAGTTTTATCTGTCAGTGGATTTTTCCTTTTTGTTTTCATAAAACGAACTTAGGAGAATCAACATCGCCATCTATGATTTAAGATGTTGATATAACATGAGGATTTACATTTGTTATCTTTTAATATGTTTAAATAACTTATTTAGATCTGACACTCTTTTCAGGAGGTAGGCGGTCCTATGTTGCCTGATTTAGTTTATCCACTGTTGTTGTTTTTTTAAATCAATTTATGTGACCTGCATGCTTTTGAGCAGATTTTTAGAACACAGTCTCAGGTAATCAAGCATTTCATCTAACTTTATAAATTTTTTGTAAATAATTGATAATATTGCCTTTGTCTCAGAGCATATTGTCTTTGTCATAGACTGTTGGATTCCCACTTTTTCGTTCCTTACCATTATTTGCACCTTATTATTGTTATACTTTGAAAAAGACTAGTCAACATTTTGACTATCTTATAAACCATATCAAGGAACAAGCCCTGGGCTTGCTCATATTCCTTACTTACTTTGCTCACTTGCTCCCAATTACCCATCTCTCTCTGCACTGACATGACCCTGGAGTAGACAATTCAAATCCAGCCGTTTTTACCCTGTAGGACTCCAAATTATTGCATACTCAGATAGCTTTTTCATGGGGGCAGAGGAAACAAACATTCACTTTCAAACGCTTTATGATTGTCCCTTTCTACTTTCACAAGGTTCATCTTCAATCTGGGCTCATCTTTTTCTTTTAGAGCCTTTACTGAACACTTCGGTAAGGAACCAACAAACCCAAATCGTGTGATTTTTTTTTTTTTTACCCACTAATTCTACAACCTCAGTGGGTAACTCTTTGCTGTCCAGTGTACTCAATGTGTGACAATTTAACCAAATATTTCATAGCCATCTACAGTGGTCCTTCAAGTGCTAGCTTTAAAAATGGGTCTTCAAGGACTTGAAACAGATACTTTTAGATTTTAGATCATTATTTTTTTGTGGGTATTTTTTTGTGTGTGCGTGACACCTCATTCCTTACATCACATTTCTGTACCTAAAACATTGATTTTTTTATATGACAGAAACCCTACCCGTGTGGCAGCCCCAGGACCTTGATTCTGCCCTGCTCATGTTCTTGTATCTCCCTCTCTGTGAGGCCCTCTCTCTGTCACCTGGATTTTTAGCCTGGTGGGGTCTCAGTGCCAACTGTCACAGGCAGTCATGATTATCAGGATGGTCCTAGCACAACCTCGATTCCATTGTCGTACAGATGGGTCAACCTTCTGAGTGGTGGGGATGATATTGTCGGGAAGGGAGGGAGGAAAGTGGATTTCACTGTTGTTGCCTGTTGTGACAATGTCCTCAAAGTAAACAACCTCCCACAGGACACACATGGGGACTTGGCTTCTGTCTCTCATTAGAGGGCAAGCATTATTTATTATTGTTTTTACTCACGATTCAATTACTCTTTTATTACCTTCCTTTGATAGGGATGATCTTAACGTGGTCAAACATGAGCACTTCCACCTAAAATGATTTTGGTTTCTTTTTGTTTGTTTGTTTTTTAAAGAGTTTTTTTATTGTTTGAGAGAAGGTGAGTGAGAGAGAGAGAAAGACCCAGAGCAGTCTCCATAGTTGTCCATCATTAGTTGTGACATGGTTTCATTCCACACAGGTGGATATGGGGCCACACAGGGCAGGAACGGAGCAGGGGGCCTCCTACATGGGAGGTGAGAATGTTCACTGCCATCCTGGTGGTTACTGCTGCAAGGCAAGCACTCAACTAGTGAGCTATCCCGGCCTCTAAGTTTTGGGTTCTTTCCATTGCCACTCCTATATGTGGTCATCTGTAGTTTTAATGTTTTTAGCCACCAGTGATTTTCTGTACTTCAAAGCAGCCGTCTGTGTGCAAACTGGCCCAAACCATATTTTAAATTCTTTATCTTCTGCTGACTGTTGACAACGTTAAGGAACAAATACCTTATTATTTTACTCACCAGTTCTTAAAGGACATCCTTGTTGCTTCCTCAAGAATTTGCCTTACCATTCCCAGAGAACGGTTGCCCATCGGGCTCACAAGTAAGAATTAAATTAGTGCACTGAAGGGCTTATTGTTTACTTAATGCCAAACATTTTGTCAGCAAGTGCACTTAGGCTAAAATGTCATCTGTGGTGTGGGTATTTTTGGCTGTGAAATAATTTAAGGAATCGGATTTAGGAACCCCTGTTTAGCGCCTTCTTCCACCTGTAAATTCTGCATTGCTCCTGTCCTGAGCATAAGGGATCCAGCCTCATGTTTCTTGTATCCGTAGGGCTTACCTGGCTCAGAAACCTTCCTGCCTCAACCAGCTAAGCTTTCGTCCTAACTTCTCCATTCCACTGACTTCCTGGGTTTCTGTCTGAGATCCCCGGTTTTTGGCTCATCACTTGTATCTTCATTTTCACGTGTGTGCTTCTGCCTCACTAACTCCGGGGACTTTGGTAACTTCTGTTTGGGTGGGATGCTGGGACACATAGTCCAGACCACCTGTGTGGTTTCTAGCCCAAGTCCTGACCGCACATTGGCTGCTGGGGGCTGCGGTCAGGTCAGGCTCGCTCTGTGTCCCCAGTGTGTGTGACAGCTCTCCAAATCTTGACTCTTTACCACTGACGGCGCCCATGGCCCTATGGGACAGGACTGATGGACCTCATGGAGTGGAACTCATGATTCAGAGCTGTGAGTCTCAGCCTAGGCTATAAGTTAGAATTTGGGGTGGGGGCACTTTCAATTAAAAATAAAAATCTCAGCATCTCATTCATGGGCACGTAAAGAAAAGTCTGTGGGGATGCCAGGATAGCTGAACGGGTTGAATGTTTGTCTTCCAACTGCAAGGCCCAGGGATCGAATCCCAACCCCAGCCCGTGCAAATCCAGGTGCTGAACTTCGGTGCTAAAGGTTCTTGCCTCTCAGGCTGGGGGGGGTCCCCAGTTTGGTTCCCACCTTGCACAGCCCCACATCCACCTGTGTGGAATAAAACTGTGTCACAACCAATGACGTACCACTATGGGGACTGCTCTGGACCCTCCCCATTCTCTCTCTCTCTCTCTCTCTCTCTCTCTCTCTCTCTCTCTCTCTCTCCTCTCTGTCTCTCTCTCTCTCTCTTTCTCTTTCCCCCTCTCAAACACTAAAATAAATCTTTAAAAAATCTCTGGATAATTATCTGTAGAGGGACAGGAATATAGTCCTGGGACATCCTCATCATTCTCACTGGCTGTCCCCTGCCTTGTTTTCTCTCTACATCTCTCATTGGCATTGTTTATAAAAGTCACTTCAGACAGATAGTGGGTGACCGTGAACAGGGAGGGGAGGAGGGGGAGAGGGTCCCTGTTTTCCTTCCCTCCCGCCTCCCCGGAAGCCACCAGCTACCAAAGCCAAGCTTCTTAACTGCAATATCCTGTGTGAATCACACCATGGAAGGAGAATTTAGATCCACCCCTGAATATGAATACAAAAGCATCACTAGAGAGAGGCAATTTATGAGCGAGATGCTAAGGAATACACCCTGTAACTTATGTTTCCGTGGTGACCTCTGTTCAGACCGCTGCAAACTCCTCTTCAGAAAGAGGATCAGTTGTGAGCAGGACAGAAACAGGGAGGCATCCACCTGGGATGTATATCTTTCAGACTCAGTCTGTGCTCACTCAGTCACCCTGACAAATGAGACTGTGTTGGTTCAATCGTAACCCAGGCCTTGAACCATGAAGAGAAACCAGCAATAAAGGCCCCCGATTCTTTTAATAAAATGTCCCCATGTCACAGCCTGGGGAATGCCTTGCAAACCGCAACGGGCTCACGTATGCGCTGCTCAGTTCTTGAAATTTAAATACCATGTGATGTCTTCAAATTAATGTCTGGACTGCCATTGAAGTACCTTACAGATCCAGGGCCAGTCAGAATACTGAGGTGGTGATGGACCAGCACAGTGAAATGACTTGAGTGTGCATATCTAATTAAATCATACCTCCCGACATGGATGGAAAAATCCTCTTTGTGTGTATTAATAACACTTCATGTTCGTGGAATACTTTCAATCGTGAGCCATTCCCCTGCATGTTTTAGTCACATGGTAGACTCTTCATTCAAAAGATTTTGCCTGTTGCTTGAGTGCCGGTTAGCAGAGAGTCTCTTTGCATCTATCTGACACCTGCCAGTCCCCATGGGTGCCGGTGAACTGTGAGTCTATCATATTAGATTATCCAAAACGAAAGGCAGTCCAGTAGTGCCAACTTTAGAAGTGAGGAAACCGGGCAGAGAGAGGTTCAGTGATAATGTCGTTGGGTCTCTGCCCTTGGTGATCAGCTCCAGAGTCTCCACTCTTATCACCTGTGGGGTTCTGCTCCAGGTTCAACGCCGACTAAGAACCCTTATTCTAGTGGGCAGTTTGAGCAGGATTATTACTGAAGGTGTTTCTAATTATGAGGACTGGTAGGATAAGGTGACCAGATTTTAACATTGGTAAAGCGGGACACCATTGACGGGGGGGGTGGGGGGGGAGCTCTTGATGAAAAATTTGGTCTATCTCCTACCGTTCCCTAGCTTGTCATGCATTCTTTCCAAAACTCGGGACTTTTTTAAAACGGTGCGGGATGCGGGACAAATTGTTAAAAATCGGGACTGTGCCGCCAAAAGCGGGACGTCTGGTCACCTTATGATGAAGAGTGGCCGGTGTTCTTTGTGGATCATGTCCTGGAACTGCGGAAGCTCCCATGGTCTTCTTACGGGACAATAGATGACGGCGGTGAATGGAGAGTGTCCTGCTCTTGGCAGAGGAGTTGAAGTTTGGAGAGTTTAAGCACTTCTTCCATGGTTGGCCCTTCATTTGGAGGCAGACCAGCGATGCACACCATCAGCCTTCTCTCAGCCTCAGAGTCCTTCCTGCTCTGTTACTGGCTGCTTCCCTCTGTCCGTCAAGCCGACAGATTAGGGCAGACCTCTCACATTTGCCACGGTAGATGGTGGGTGGTTTATGCATTCCTTGGCTCACTCTGCCATCATCACCTTATTCTCAGCTCACCCACATACACTCGACAAGTATTCGCTCCCTTTTACCTGCAGCTCAGGTGAAAGCCGGGCACCTGTGCCATGTGCATTCTGGGAAGGGGCAAACATTTAATCCCACATGGTCAATGATTACCTAACAGCAACGCAGGCTAAGCCCTACTGGGACGCTTTGAATCAACGTCTGATCATGGCGTTCCTTGTCTGCCCCAAGGAAGAGATACCCTTCCCCTGAAGCCCCTCCCTTGTTCTGTCTGAAACACGTGGGTTGTGCTGAACGCTCGGATGTACAACTTGCTGCCACTTCTCAGCCAGTGTGTGTGGTTTCCTCCTTTATGTCCTTGAAGATCGTATGTGTCAATCTCTCTGTTGTCATTACTGCACATCACAGCGTCTCAGGTGGCTCTGCTGATTCTCCTTCATTGACTTGGGAATTTTCACACACTTCATACAGTGTGGTGGTGAATGAGGAGACAGTGACTGTAGAATTACCCATGTTGCAAGTTCTCAATAAACGCCAACACTGTACGTCCGTGTTTTACCTACTCACATTTCTGAGCTCGTCAGGAGGCACTCACCATCTTTATTTGCTGAAATGGAACGTTATCTACTGCTCCATGAGGCACTTTCTCCTTGTGTCTTGTCTAATCTCTCAGTAATGGCAACAGCTCGAAGACCGCAGCTAAGCACGGGAGCCAGACTTCTCTTAAGAACCCCTGATTGCTTAATTTTTTCTCTCCGACCCCTTCAATCCCTCAGAGAACCTTGTGGCTTCATGACAGTTATTGCTTCAATCTTCACTCTGGGTTTTAAGGAAAGCACTAGAGACCAGCTGTGGAAAAGAATGGCATGGGGTCTCCCGGATGGAGAGAGAAATAGGTCTCACACGTACTGCATTTTGTGTGTGTGTGTGTGTGTGTGTGTGTGTGTGTGTGTGTGTGTATACAATGATGCTTTTGCCTCAAATTGTTAGACCAAAAATTGAGGGTCATCTTATACATGGAAGTGACCTGTGTATTGATTTCTTAACATTGGGTTAGAAGAGTAGGGGGCATCTTATACACGGGATCGTCTTATACAGGAAAAAATATGGTATAATGAAGCGGTCGCTTGTGTGCAAAGTGCTGAGTGTGCTATTCAGACGTGAGAGAACGTGCACCTGGAGAGCCACCCTGTTGGTGCTGTGATCACTCTGTTGTCACCATGACACCCGGGCGTATTGATTCCAGCACGTATAGCATTTATCTAAGGCGCCTGTGAATCTTCTCAGAGACACACATAGAATGTTTCTAATGTTACCCTCGGTTTTACCACAGACGTGGGGGCTTCTCTATCCTCGTGTATTGTTTCCATAAGAATCTGACCACAGAAGACTACGGTGTATGTAGCTGCCATGTTGTCACTGTGTTGTCACTTTGTAGAGAGGAGCAGAAGGCTCACTCATGGATCTCGACCTCTCTTAGGAATCGGTGTGGCTGTGATGGGTCAGGTGAGAGGTCCTCAGTGAGACCTTGACACAGTTCTGCGTGGAAGGCCAGAGTCCATTCTGGTCCCACACGATTCCAGTGGAACATTTGACCCGTGATTTGCCGGCCAAGGGCACTGCCTTCGCTTCTCTAAACTATTGACCACAACGTAATAGTTTTAATGTGTGATGATATAGGCAGAATACAGTGTAAAACCAACTAGTGCTAAGAGTCAAGATTAAAGTTGGTTTTTTTTTTCTGTTTTAATAACTGAGCCTAGTTTGGGTCAGATGGCTAATAGCTCTTCCCACATATGTATTAATCCACTTTATAGGAGCCAAATAACAAAATTAAGCTTGATTTTGGAGATAAAAATAAATCTTGCAATAAATATCTTGTAATTTCAACTGCTGTAATAGTTTGAACATAACACTTATATGAAGCTAAATAGTATTATATTTGAACAAAATTTTGTGTGAAAATTGAGTGAGTGATTAAAAAACACAGCCTCTTATTTATATGTCACTGTGCTTTAAACATTCAAAAGCCACAGAACGCCCATAGAAATTAAATAATCCTTACGAAAAATATGCTATAGCATTACATTTAAAAATAAGCATATTTTCTCCACTATCTAGAGAAACATAAATGGGAAGTTTATTGGCAGAGAGAGAACAGGGTGGGCAATGATCTGTGTAATAACATCTACCGGTTTCCATAAAAAATCTCTCTCTCTTCCTGATTTATTTTAAATATTTCATCTTTCATCCCCCCTTAAAAATGTACATCTCATAGACAAGTATAATACAAAACGTAAAAAAATCTCATTTCATCCTTGATCTCATAGATGACGACTGGAAATGTTTGGTATATATTTTCTCAGATTAGACGTACATGTGTGTCTATGCATAATTCAGTGTGTATTTACTCATGAACTATATCCCTCTTGACAACTTTACAGTTTTGAAAAGGGACTCACTCTATGTGTAAAGTCTAGCTCAAACTTGTGTGTGGCCCAGGATGGCTGTGAATATGGTCCAAAACAAATTCATAAACTTTCTTAATTAAACAAGATGAGATTTGGGGGGGGGGTGACTTTTTATTAGCTCATCAGCTATTGTTCATGTTAGTGAATTGTATGTGTGGCCCAAGACAAGTCTTCTCCTTCTCATGTGGCCCAGGGAAGCCGAAAGTTTGGACACCCCTGTAGCTTTGTCCTAAACCTTCGAATCAGTACTGTTGATTATATTTCATTAACATTCAAATACAAAGTAGACATACTGTTCTGTAGCTGGATGTAACCCTCAGCTTCTGTTTAGCATTAACTGCTGTTTAATGAGGATGGAGGGTAAGACAGGGGCCTCTGTCTTATGATTCATTCCATGTAGGAATTTCAAAACCCTACACCTGTAGTGGCAGCATTGTGGCAGCCCTGTGGCCATTCTGTTCTTGGGGTATAGCCTGCGGTTCCATTTCCAAGTCAGGCACGGTTACATTTGAACAGAGGATTTGTGTTTCTTTGCGAGATTCTGTTGGTTAGCGTCTTTTTCCTTTGACTAGCTTGAGCCTATGTGTTCTGAATTCTACCACAAGTGGATCATGGGAGGTACCTTTGTGGTCCTGACAGCATTTCCTCATCTCTAAGACACCTCTGTGTGTGAATCAATGACCTGAAATGCCACCCTCTTGAGAAGAAGTGGATTCAGAGTTGTGTGTCTTCATCCTCCATGTCTTCAGTGGTTTTCAGGGTGATCTCCTGACCAGTAGTGTCTTTTCTTGCCAGAGGTCTCATTGGGCAACGGCCCCACAAAGTTGGAAAACTAAAGTCCAAGTAGAACCCTCCCTTTTTTTTGAGGGGTAAATAGCACAAAGAAAGGGGGGAAAGACAGTAAAACTCACAGCGTCATTAGATGAGAACAAAGTCAGAACAGGAAGTTGTCCTGTGCAGACCAGATCACTGAATGAGGAATGGCTCAGATTTGCACTGTGTCTTAACATTACAACAATAAAAAGAGGTTGATGACCTTTGGAACCACTATCCATTCAGCAAATGTTACCATTTGGCACTGAAAAATGAGAAAGCCAGCTTCATGTGGCTGCTCATAAGTGGCAGAGGGTCAGGTGTGAAGAGTGGAGGAAGTTTCAAAAGCCTCCTGAGATCAGGGTTCCCGTGTGACTTGGAGACACTCGAAGGAGCCCAGTGAGGCTGGACATGCTATTCACTTTTCTCATCCAGCAGCCAGGGAAGCAAAGATCCAGGGAGGTATGTAAATTCATCAAGGTGACACAAAATTAGTAGCAAGACTCAAACCCGAGTCAGAATTGATTATTTCTCAGTCCATGTAGATAGAAATAGATAACAGAGGGTCAATAATTTGTCCTACGTTACCTAACTCTCTAGAATTGTTTTTTTTTTTAAGATCTATTTTATTGTTTGAGAAAGTGAGATAGATAGATAGATAGATAGATAGGAGGAGAGAGGGCTCAAAGCAGTCTCCATAGTTGTGCATCATTAGTTGTGACATGTTTTCATTCCACACAGGTGGACGTGGGGTCGTGCAGGGTGGGACCTGAACTGGGGGCCTCCTGCACGGGAGGTGAGAACCTTCACCTCTGAGCTATCCTGACAGTAACCAGTTGTGCCGCAGTTCAGCGTATGGGGTTGCACGGGTCAGGGCCAGGAATCAAACCCTGGACTTTGTGATTGATTCCAAATTAAGAGTCAGAACCATGTTGCTCATCTTTTTTTATATCAGAGGGATTGTTCATTATGAATACGTACTAGCTGGACATATAGTCAACCAAGTTGACTATCTGGAAATGCTGAAAAGGCTGCGTGAAGCAGTGAGCTGAAAACAACCCGAACTTTTCACCAACAACTCGTGGCTCTTGCATCACAACAATGCACCAGCTCACACTACTGTCTGTGAGGGAGTTTCTAGCCAGCAGGCAAATAACTGTATTGGAACACTCTCCCTACTCACCCAATATGACCCCTAATGATGTTTTTCTTTACCCAAAGATAAAGGAAATATTGAAAGGAAGACAGTGTGATGACATTCTGGACATCAAGGGTAATGTGACATCAGCTCTGATGGCCGTTCCAGAGAAAGAGTTCCGAAATGGCTTTGAAGGGCGACTAGGTGCTGGTGTTGATGCACAGCTTCCCAAGGGGAGTCCTTCCAAGGTGGCCATGGTGCTATCAGCCAGGAGGTGTGTAGCACTTTTACTAGGATGAGTTTGCGAACTTCATTGTCAGACCTTGTCCACTTCAGCTCCTGGAGAAAGGAGACAGGAGAGGTGTCTCCTCACAGGACATCGGGACCTCAGGGGATGGCACAGTCGTTAGGAGATGTTCATCAGAGATCAGAAGAAAACGAGACACATTTCACAAGAACGAGCATGAACGTGACCCTGGGCCCTGGAAAAGGAACTGGCATTTTGGAGAGACGGGGGTTTGCAGAATATTCTTATCTGTGGCCTTGGGGTTTCCTGCTCCTGCAGTTACGAATTTCTGGATTCACTCACTCTGCACACCGTCAGTCACGGCAGAAATGTGATAACTGTCATTTTTAACAATCAATGATTCATAACAGAGGTGGTAGAAAGACAATCGTAGGGAGGATCGAACATCCTTGGTTCTCAACCCAACAGCGAAACTGGGAATGTGGGGAAAATCACTTAATTTTTCCAGATGGATTTTTCTCATGGATGATTTGAGAGGTTCCACACGGAATGACCCCTAGGGTCCCTTTTTGCCCATAAATAGGCTGACCAGATGGACCGTTTGAAATGGGACAGTACCGTTGTCTTTACCTAAACACTATCATTCTGGGACACAGAGCAAAAGCTGAGCTCCTCGGTGCTAGCCCACAGCAACCATTTTATCTTAGGGACTTTCTTGGGACCTTGGACTGAGGGGTCGTCAAGCCCACAACTTCATACAGTGAGTTTAAAGCAGCAGAATCTTTTTGTTGATGTCACCAACTACCTTCCTCATCACCATGAAGGTTTTTGGTTTTTTTCTTCCTTTTTTTTATTCATTAGATGAGGACCATTAATTCACATTTCCCATAAAGCGGAACAATCCAAATTGCTCAGGAAAATAAATGTCTCTATTGCATTTCTGGGTGGAAAAGTTCATTTATAAGCCCGGAGCAGAAAAAAAAAAATGAAGAGAGTTAAAATTACATTTAGTCTATGAGATTTTTAAAATATTAGCATTCATGCATGTTTTAAAAATGAAGTTTCTTAAATAAAGTGTGAGGTGCTCCTTAGCTGTAAGGTTTTAAATTGTCAGGATATTTTTTCCCCCTTTTTGTTTCTATTGAGTAATTATCTTTATGCTTTCTTTGTACCTCCTACTGTGAATTGGAAGATTACTATTTGGAATCATGGCATTAATGAAGATTACTGTTTACAATGGTCAGAAAGTGATTGCAGGATTAACTCCAGCTACTTGAATCATTAAAATGCTTGTGGGTTACTTTGAGGTTTAAAAAAACTACAGGTTGTTAAGAAGACTCCATGTGATCAAGATGTATAGGGATGACCAGCCTGGCTGAACAAAGTTCCTGAATTTGAGCGGTGGAAATTGAAGACAGACCCAATGATCTGCCAACTGTCCTCAATAGCATCAGCCATGAATAGTTTTATTAGGTATCTTTTATAGTATACATATGCGTCATTACAAGAGAACCTCAGGCATTGTTTATCTCAGCTAAGCCTCATCCAAGGGCATCTTTATCTCAAGCACATAGCCATTTCTTTGTAAGCCTTTTTTTGTTCCTAGCTTTCTGGAACGCTATGTTGCAAATTGTCAGCTCTCAAACCTTTATGCGAAGCAGCACATATGCATCTAGTTTCTATCCCTGGAGGGAGGTCGGGGGGTGGGGCTGAGGCCCTGCCATCAAAGCCCCTGGAGACCCTTCCCTGTCTAGCACGTGACCAGCTCCCAACAACCAGTATACTTTCTTCAGGGGCCCAAAGCTATCTTCCATCAGAATACTTTAGGGAGGCTGGGATAGCTCAATGAGGTGAGCGCTTGCCTTGCAACTGTGAGGTCCAGGCACAGAATCTGGACCCCTGCCTGTGCAAACCCATATGCTGAACTGTGGCACAACTGATAACCACGGGAAAGGTGGTGAAGGTTCTTACCTCCCACGCGGGAGGTCGCTGTTCGATTTCTGCTCTGTGTGGGTCCACATCCACCTGTGTGGAATGAAACCACGTCACAGCTAATGATGGACAACTATGGAGACTGCTCTGGGGCCTCCCCACCTTCTCTCTCTCTCTCTCCTCCCTTCTCTCAAAACAATAAAGTAAATATTTAAAAATATTGCTTTAGGAAAAGACTGTGAAGTTAATTAACATCTTAGACTTAAGAGAACGATATTTCTTTCTAACAACAACTAGATCTCAACTGTCTTTTCAGATTCTATAATCAAAACGCCTAAACCATCTTGATAAAAGAATTCCAGACCAGTTGGTGATTATGATGGACAGCTCCTCTCTCTCTCTCTCTCTCTCTCTCTCTCTCTCTCTCTCTCTCTCTTTCTGTCTCTCTCCCCTCTCTGAAGTGCACTCTGTTTTCTCTGGGGCCCTGCCCTGTTGTGACTCCTTTGGGGAATACTGATTTGTGACTGGTCTCCCCATGTTCACCTTTGGTCAGAACCCTGGCACTTGAACTACTTGTTTCCCCCCAAAGGTGGGTCTTTGAGCAAAGTGACTCAGAATTTTTTTAAAAAGGGTGGAGAGTTGGTTTGAGATTTGAGAGAGTCCATGACTTTCATTTCAACCCGCTGAGCTTCTCGGGCTCCTGTCCATCCTGTTCCTTCTGCCCCTTATTTTCCTCTTCTTTTGTTTCTTTCTGTGAGTCTAAATAACAAGACTGCTGAGCTCAACAAATATTTAAGAAAGACATAACACCACCTGCAGTTGTGTGTAGACACTAGAGGAAAAGTGAAAAACTTCCTTGTCATTTGATAAATATGTGATGCTCCATAATAAAGGACTAAAGGAAAGAATGTATATATCATGCCTATATAATATAGCAATAAATGTATATGCAATATTAAATTACACGTAGTACATAAAACCATAATAAATTATATCATCTTTATAGACATATAAACGCTGTGTATAAAATGCAATATAGGTATTGAAAGAAAATACTACAGTACATCTCATGAACATAGACACAAAAGTCCTTTAAGGATATGAGCATGTCAGACCTAGTCATCTACACCTCGGATAATACATTATAAACACATGAAGAACACAAGGTTCAATTCACATTTGAAAATCCATCAATGGAATTCACCCCATCATAGAATAAAGGAGAAAAAAAAACACATTTCCATCAATGGATGCCGAGAAAGAATTTGATAAATTTAACATCTATTCATACCAAATAAAAATAGGCAGCCCACAAAAATATAAAACAACTGTAGGATTCAATATATCTACACATGTCCTAAAGCTACTGTCATACTTACTTTTGAAAATCAAATGCTTTTCCCAGAAAGATCAGCAACAAGATAAAGACATTTTCTCAGACTATTATTCAAGGTTGTGCGGGTCCTTGTTCACATAATAGAAAGGAAAATTAAAACCAAAATGAGACGCTACTTTATATCCACTGAAATGGCTAATGATAAAAAGTTTGACAATCACAAGAGTTGACAGGTGTGTGGAAAACTGAACTTCTTAGATAAGGAACGTGGAATGTAAAATGATACATCACGTTAGAAGATTGTTTTACAGTTTCTGATTATGGTCAGATACACAGTGCATATCTTATGATCCAATAATACCCAAGAAAATTGAAAGTACACATCCATAAAATATTTGTACAAGGAGGAGATTGATAGGAGACATATTCATAATAGCCCGAAGTTGAATACATTCCAAATTTCCACCAATGCAATCGATAAATTGTGGTGTATTTATAAAATAGAATACATTCTCAGGAATCAGAGACACAAATTTCTCAGCCATGCAAAATGGATTAAGTTTTTAAAATATTGTGTTAAAAAAAAGTAACCAGATACCAATTAGCACAAACTCTAAGCTGCCACACATATATATCTTAGGAGCAAGCAAATTAACCTACAAGATAGAATTAAGGTCACAGGCTCACAGTTTATGGATTGACAATAAGGATCTCAAGAGAAGTTTGTGGGATCATGGAAACATTTTATGCCTTGATTTCAGCGATGGTCAGAACCATGTATAACTACTTACCAAAACTCAGTGAAATGTCCTCTTAAGATCTGTGTGTTTTTCTGTATGACAAATAACCACATCAGTCAATAAAAACAGCTATGTGGAGAAAGAGAGAGAGAGAGAGAGAGAGAGAGAGAGAGGGAGACTGACAGACAGACAGACAGACCGACCTAAAAGTATCGCTGTTGGTGGAATATGAAACAATTTGGTCAAAGCCATGAACAGCGTGAAAACACTTTGTTGATAAAGCTCTTTGTTAAAAAGAGGTCGTAGCAAAACAAAGGCTAGAATGTTTTACCATGTTTCCCCAAAAATAAGACAGTGTCTTATATTAATTTTTGCTCCCAAAGATGCGCTAGGTCTTATTTTCGGGGCGATGCCTTATACATATTTCAGCGAGAGGCAAAACTGTAAGTAGGTCTTATTTTCGGGGGATGTCTTACTTTTCGGGAAACACGGTAGTGACGGGGCCAAATAAACCATTGGTATTTCTCTAGAGTCGTCCACAC
>PVKE010004216.1:39727-66323 GCA_004027555.1 Craseonycteris thonglongyai
AACTGTGGGAACTCCCCAGTTCAGCATGTGGGTCCTGCCTGGGCCGGAGCCGGGATTCGATCCTCGGTCCTCATGGCCTCAAAGCGAGCGCTCAACCCGCTGAGCCGTCCCGGCTTTCCCCTACAGTGTCTTGTTAAGGGAATAGTGACAAGAAGAATAGTCTGTATGAGTTCTGTACGGATGCCACCATCCAAGGTCTAACCCCGTTGTACATGTACGTCAGCAACCACACACTATTTCTCTTTCCAAATAGTTTCTACGCGCTGCTGGTTGACTGTGGGCCAACTGTGTGTGGCTTTTCTGGACTACAGTACATTTACAGACGTTCTCAGAATAGGTTTCCAAAAACATACTGTTTTCATTTTGGCAGAAACGAGTCTTCTGGGGACCTAAGATGCTGTATTAGAATTAAAATAACTCATTAATTGGTAGAACACAACATGATGACTATACTTGTTATTTATTATGTAAGGAAACCATTCCTTGAAAAGAGTGATGCATTCTCTACATAGAAAAAACGTTTTGTAAATGGAGGACTTGCACACTTTATCGACACCATGTTAAGGTAAAGGCCACACACTAGAAAATCATGATAGAGCAGTAAGGTTACGATGAAAACATGTTTCCCTCAATATCTAGAATGTTAATAAATAGCAGTTTAATTTTTTTTTCTCCCTGCTTTCTATGTCCTGGTAACTCAAGCAAAGCAAATTGCGGATAATTTGTTTTTGAAGTCTGAGTTTATGCACTCCGAGTATAAAGATAGTAATTTGTTTTATTTTTTTCCAAGATGAAATATATTTCTTCTTTAACTTGTCAGATAATTACCCCCTAAGCCTCTGTCTCCAGTGCTCAGAATGGAAAGACTGATTACTTTAGAATTTGAGAAACAGTTGCCCTCAGAACAGGTACACGCCCATACAGACAGACACCCGGATTGCGTAGAGCTAGCGCCGGAACCGTAATGAAAACAACATTTCGTAACTTGGAATCCCGAAACTCTCTTGTATTTGTGATTCAGTTACTAGTCTGTTTGGATGTTCATGTGATGCTTTTTCTCTTTTTTAAGACATCTGAGGGAATGATGGGATAGCTCAGCAGCTGAGCGCTTCCCTTGAAATGGTGAGGTTCAGGGTTTGATTCCTGGCCCCGGCCCCCTGCAAAGCCACATGCTGAACTGCAGCACAACCGGTAACCACCCCGATGGCTCAGGGGCAAAGGTTCTTGCTTCTCGTGCAGGAGGCCCCCAGTTCAGTTCCTGTCCTGCGTGGCCTCACATCCACCTGGGTGCAGCCACGGAGCTCCCATGTGGATCCCAGCAAGAACCAAACTGGGAGGACACCCCAGTTCAGCCCATGGATCCACCTGGGCCAGGGCAGGGATTCGATCCCTGGACCCCGGGGCTATAAAGCGAACGCTCAACCCTCTGAGCCATCCCGGCTTCCCCACAGTTCACTGCCCTATGCTGGGGAGCTCCCTCCAGAATGAAAAGGGCAGCAGGGGATTCCATGGGCGCATCAGCCTCTTGGCTCAGGTGCCAGGTCCCCTGGTTCCGGTTGATCCAGGGGACACACAGCCTGACATTGGCGGCAGCCGTCTGGGCGGTCAGCACAGATGCCTCAGAGACAGGACACTTTCCTCCCATTTTCATGGGCGGCAGCTGCCCGCGTTGGAACAGGGGAGCAGGAAGCAGAACCGGCTGCCCCGTACTGAGCTGGGCCTGGCCCCCGCGTTGTTTTAGATTTGTCCATCTTCAGTCGCGACCCTGAGCCCAGAGCTGGGTGCCGAAGCGTCCACGGGTTTTGGCTGGAGTTGTCATTTTCGGTGCCCGTGTGTGAGTCTAGGACAGACGGTGTTGAACATCCACACCGCCTACCTGCTCACAGCCATCGGACCTCAGGATGAGTGTCTTCTTCTGTCTCCCTTTCCAACTCTGACTGCATCGTCTTACCCCCCAAAAGAGAAACGTGAAGTGAGATCGCGGTCATAGCCAGAACTTGAATCACACGCCCCGGGACATTGTGGAAGAGGTTTCCAAACCGTTCCTCAGTGCTGTTCACATTTGAAAACTGCATTCTGAATCTGTCTCTTTCGTGTCCACTCGCCTCCCTCCCCACCTGATAAGCCATCACTTTGTTCTCTGTTTCCATGAGTCTGGTTTCTGTTCCTCTTTTTTAGGTGCTACATGTAAGTGAATTCTTTTCAAAATATATATATTTTTATTTATTTTATTTTTGACAGAGAGAGAGAGAGAGAGAGAGATACAGAGACAGAGACAGAGAGAGAACTGAACTGGGGGAGCTCCCAGTTCAGCATATGGGTCCACATGGGCCAGGGCCAGGATTCGATCCCCTGTCCCCGGCGCTGCAAAGTGAGCGCTTAACCCACTGAGCTAACCCGGCTTCCCCCAGTAAGTGAATTCTTACAGTGTCTGTTCTTTTTCTGTCTGATTTACTCCACTCAGCACAACACCCTCTCTAGGTCCATCCATATTGTCATACCTGGCAAGATCCTCTTTTTTATGGCTGAGTAATATTCCACAGTGTACAGGGTGGCCCCAAAGCAGGTGTACAGTCGAATGAAGGAAATTCATCAGCGTTAAGCCAATGTAACTCTAACACTGTAATAAAGTGCAAATGAACTGTACCCCATACCCTCTTCGGGCCACCCCCCTGTATACGTACCCCCTGTTCTTTATCTATTCATCCATCGATGGCTTCCATCTCGTGCTGATTGTAAATAGTGCTACAGGGAACATAGGGCTGCAGATACCTTTTCGAAGGAGTGTTTTTCTCTTCTTCGGAGCTGACAGGATTTCCGATGCCCGGCTTAGCATCACACGTGTTCGGCTCCCTTCCCACACCCTGCAAAGGGAGCCAAGCTCGTTGGATGGACGCACAACCTCAGGCCATCTTATTTTTCCCTCATATGCTGACCAGCCTCCCAAATGCAGACGTAACGAGCCATGTGTTGTGCAAAGGTGCCACGCTCTCTGTGCAGTGTGAGCTTGGGCCGTCTCTCTCCCATCCGGTCACACCGCCCCCCAACCCTGACTCCACGGGGACCCCCGCTCAGCCTCACATGTCAGGCTACCCTCTTTGCAGGGTAGCACCCAGTGCCCCAGATCTGCTCTCACCTGGCCCTGAACGCCCCTTGTGATCTGTGTGATGCTAGCAGGATGGGCTCCAGGCCTGGTGTCACCGTGCCAACACCAGCTCCTGTCCTTGTCACCACTGCCAGCAGGGTGCTCAGGCCGTATCTGTTGTGGGACAGAATGAGGTGGGTGGGCAGGAACTGGCCTTGGCGGGAGGTGCCTTGGTCAGGGTTAGCCAGAGGTCCCATCATAAACAGGACAGAAAACAAGAGGACTGTCCTGCTGCAAACGTAAGGTGACCAGACGTCCCGCTTTTGGCAGGACAGTCCCGATTTTTAACAATTTGTCCCTTGTTCCTCGGCGTTTTAAAAAAGTCCCGATTTTTGGAAAGAATGCACGACAAGCTAGGGAACGGCGGGAGATAGACCAAATTTTTAATCAAGAACCCCCTCTGCCCCGGTCAATGGTGTCCCTCTTTACCAATGTTAAAAGCTGGTCACCTTATTCAAACGGGGCATCTGGTCAACCCACCTTGGCTGTGATTAAGCCCCGGATTCGCCCAAGGACCCGCGTGGGTGCGGCGAGCCCTGTGCCTGGAGGGTTCCTGCAGATGCTTGCAAATGAGGATGTGACCACATGGGGTGACTGTAGCGAAGCTGTATTTTACCATCCCGTCTGTGTTTCACAGACGAGCTTACCCATAACAGACACACTGTTTGGCTAAAAATATCAGAAGTCTAAATAGCAATCCAGGAAGATTTCCTAAGCCCCCTTCTGGCCCCGACTCTGTAATGCCTCGTTTCATTGGAGGGGTTTCCCAGAGCCTGAGAAAGGCGTCCCATCCCGAGAACGGGGGTGCGGTGGGGCGCGCACAGAGCGGCTGAGAGCCCCGGGTACTCGACAGCAGCTCAGCCTGTGTGTCCCCAGAGGCTGGACTCCACAAGGCGGTAAGGGACCACCCTCCTTCCCACACGGCATTTTCTGGAGGAAGCAGGAAGCCCCAGGACTCCTCCCACCTGTCAACAAGCCCAAGGCTTTGCTGACCTGCTCAGGAATCCACAGGTCCCGTCCAGCAAGGGGGTCAGGGTCCCTGGGGATGGGAGGTGCCACAGGGCTGCCACTCTTGTCCCACATGAGCTCAACAGGGGCCACAGCCTTGGACTGAATGTGTGCGCTTCCGGGATGCCGTCTCTCTTTCCAAAGTCTTTTAACTGGATGGATGGCAGAGGTTCCCTCTGGGGTCAGGGACAACCGTGAAGACCCCACTGGCTGAACTCAGTGTCCTCTCTTTAAAATTACTGCAGTGGGGAGGCTGGGATAGCTCAGCAGTTGAGCATTTGCCTCATAATTGTGAGGTCTGGGGTTTGAATCCCAGTCCCGGCCCTTGCAAACCCACATGCTGAACTGCAGCACAACTGCTAACCACTGAGATGGCAGCGAAGGTGCTCACCTCCCATGCGGGAGGCTCCTGGTTCGGTTCCTGCCCCATGTGGCCCCATGTCCACCTGTGTGGAATGAAACCATGTCACAACTAATGATGGACAACTATGGAGACGGCTCTGGGACTTCCCCATTCTCTCTCGCTCTTGTCTTCTCTCACTAAATAAATAAATAAATAATAAAATAATTAAAAAAATAAAAAAGCACTGATGTCTGGGCCTTCCCCGCCCTTGGGAATTCTGATTTATCTAGTCTTGGGTGTGGCCTGAGCATCACCAAGGACTTTAGAAACTCCCCCAGGGCATTTTACCCCAAGCCTAGGAGAGTTGCTGGTCTGAGACCACAGATGCTTCTTGAATAATCCCCTTTTCTGGGCAATACAGGACACTGCTGAGCATCCAGGCACAGACAGTGTGAGTTCAGAGATGGTCCTGCCTCTCCAGCGCTCGCTGTTCTTTTCTTTGCCCCTTTCGGGGTGAAAAGAACAAACAAGACTGCGTGGTTTCAGCTTAGAAGCTAAGGTTCCTTCCAGGGCTCTACCGAAGAGTGAATAGCAGGGGGATTCTGTGAAAACTATCACTGATGTCGGTGCTAAGACCA
Source organism: Craseonycteris thonglongyai (assembly GCA_004027555.1). NCBI lineage: Eukaryota > Metazoa > Chordata > Mammalia > Chiroptera > Craseonycteridae > Craseonycteris > Craseonycteris thonglongyai. The sequence continues at coordinate 44,862 of PVKE010004216.1, forward strand.
TGATATACAGAATACCTATCCTCTGACCAGGCCAACTCTGTCACCCTCCCTGAGTTTTCTTTTGTTCCACCTCCATCTTTCCGAAAGGGCCCCAGCTCACCCCTTGTGAAATATCTTCCTGTAATCCCGGGACACCAGGACGATGACCGTGATAGTCTCTCTCTCACCCCTGTTCCTTCTCTTTCCCTCCCCACTCCCCCTTTTGTCTCTTTTCCTGTAATTTTTTCTCTCTCTCTTTGTTTATTTACTTATTTATTTATTTTAAGGTATGGCTTCCTTTCCAGGTGAGGAGCAAAGAGTTTCCAAGTGCTGCCAATTAAAGTTATCGGAATGGTACAGAGTGTCCAGGGATCAATCAGACTCTGACATCGATGAGCGTGTAGGCGTTCGCCCTTCCTTTCTCCTTGTTAGCATTTAGTTTCTGCCCTGAAGAACATGAGTTATTTATTTTCCGTCAGAGAAAAGAATGAGCTCTACACAGAGCTTAACTCTTCTAGTAGATTAAAAAAAAAAAAAAGAAAAACCCATTAAAAAATATATATACATTAATATATAAAATTCTCATTCTGATTCATTGGCTTGTCATCAGTTAACTATAGAGAACACCTCAGGTTCTGCTAATCGGGAATAAAAATACATTCACAAGAATTCGATGAAAACTTAATTTTCTCTGAACATGGTGTAAAAGGGGTTTGCTGGCTTCCCACTTTCGCCAGGCGATTCGATTTATGACCATTTCCAAGATTGGGTCCCAGGAAACACGAGTATTCACCAAAATATGAATACAGAGTTTTGTGGTCAAGTTCATTTGACAAATGATGATTAACAGGTAACTACTTCCATCACCCTCTCTGAGCCCAACTCCTACTTAACAGGTGAGCAGAAAACATCCCAAGTTCAATTCTTAATTTTGCAACCCTCTTTACCGCTGCTGATCCCGCAGTTTAATGAAATCACTTGACCACAGGAATGTCGCTGTTTTGTTTTTGACAGTAATTAATCTCTCATCGCCTGAAACTTTTTTTTTTTAATCTCTAACATATGACAGTCAGGGCACAGCGAAGTCAAGTTATTTCCAAGGATCCTGGAAATTTTCATATTTTGTTATCTGAGACAAGAAATAGCAATTAAAAAAATTTTAATTTTATTGTTTGAGAGACGGAGAGAGAGACAGACAGACAGAGAGAAGTGGGGAGGGCCCAGAGCCGTCTCCATAGTTGTATGTCATTAGCTGTGATGTGGTTTCATTCCACACAGGTGGATGTGGGGTCGTGTGGGGCAGGAACTGAACTGGGGGCTCCCGCATGGGTGATGAGAACCTTCACCGCTGGGCCATCCCGGCCATTACCAGTTGTGCCCCAGTTCAGCTCATGTGGCTGCACAGGCCGGGGCCAGGAATTGAACCCCACAACTTGCGATTGCGGCACATGCTCAACCACTGAACTGTCCTAGCGTCCGAGAATGATTTGTTACAGCCATGTGCGGTATTAATATAAAACCAAAGCAAACTGTACTTTTCAACCAGACATATTTTGATAAGTTGATGAATAATAATGTTTTACTTGATGGATAAAGCTGACAGATTTTCAATGGTTTGATGTTTACCTGGAGAGGAGGGAGGAGGGGGGAGGGAAATTTGTGGGGGGAGGGGGGAGTGGGCACCAGATATATGGTGTTGGAGGGGGACCTGATTCTGGGAGCTGGGCACATAATGCGATGCATGGGTGATGTGATGTGGAGTTGTACATCGGGAAACTATCTAATTGTTACCAACCAATGTCACCCCATTAAATTTAACAATAAAATATAATAATATTAAAAAAAAACAACTATGTGGAAAAACCAGTAATGTGCAACTATGGAGACTGTCCTGAACCCTCCCCCTTCTCTCTGTCTGTGTATCTCTTTCTCTTTGTCAAAATAAATAAATAAATAAATAAAAAATAATAAATAAAGCTGACAGATTTTCAGTCTCATTGTACTCCTTTGCCTTGCAAATATACACACACACACATACATACATACACACACATATATAAGAAAAAAAAGTAGATTTCAGTCTTCAGGGTGTTTTCTGCCACAAAAATGATCTTTTTTGGATTTCTTTGGAAGAGCAGTGGGCATTTGGTATTTACAACTACACAGATATTTAAAGTTATGCTTCTTTAGCAACAAAGCCAAGCACTACTTTTCTGAATAAATAAATGCCTTCTTCCTTGAATTAAAATGACTTAACAGAGAATCAGTAGCAACTTGATCCTCGTTTTTAGACTCACTGAGGTCATATTATCTCAATCCTGGTCTTAAATGTATATACTTCATTTCAAAGCAGCATTTTGTAAGATATCTGATTCCTACCTGTATGTGCCGGTTTTGAGAGAATTTAGGTCAATTGGAGCAGACGAAATAGGAACTACCTCTGGCCTCCTCTCAAGAATTTCCAGTGCTCAGATAAAAAAATATGCATTTTTTTCCTCAGAAATTCTCTTTTTTTTTTTTGAGAGGTGAAGGTGAGAACTGTTTATTTACAACATATCTGTTTCAAAGAGTCATTGTAAGAACGCCCTTGCTTGGAAGATGGTAGGTCTGCAAAAATGTAAAAGAGCTTGAAATCTCACACAGAACGCATTTTTTTTAACCCAGCAATGGAAGAGCTTTCTGTGTTTCAAGGTCATTTCACTGCAGGAGGAAATTGATGGAGTCTAATTAGAGCAGAAATGCTATAAAGTCTGCACGGTAGAGACGCTCCTGGCTGGTACTGATGGCAGGAAGGAGTCGCAAGACGTATATGTAATACGATTTTCCCGTATTGATTTCCATTTTGTATGGCCCGATGGACTAATGTGTGTTAAAGTTACCTGCAATGTTTTACCCCCGTCGCGTGATTAAAATATGAACTTGGGTCTCTCTCTTTTTTTTTTCTGCTGGGTCACTCATTATATGTATTCAATCGAACACTGAATTGTGGATTCCATGCCATGTGAACTGTCTCCACGTCACAGAATTTCAGAACATTCACCCAGCAGTGGGTTTGCAAAAGCACCCTGGAGCTAAAGCGGTACCTCTGGCTTTAAGCGCTTGTGATTATAATTGCAAATAATTATGTATTGAGACTCCTTTCTTCTTTGCTCAGAAAGAATAATTCTAAATGCAGTGTGTTTGCACTGCTTTTCTAAGTAGGATGGCATAATTCATGTTAGGTTTATATATATAATGCATTTGTAAATATATATTATATGTAGTAAATATAAGATATTTTATGTAAAGGAGGGTGCCAAATACATATACACATTTTTAGAAAGGATGAAAACTGTACCAAATGGTAATACTCAATATATGCTGATGACTAATGAGGACTACAAGTCACGTGTGACGTTTGCCGTGACAAGAGGCGCTCAAAGTGGTGACATCAGCGTCCAGACACTTCTGATGGCAGTGAACACCTGCCTGAGCCACGCTGACCACAGTGTCCACTTGTATCACTGCTCATACTGTTTCCATCCACCATGCATCTCAAACTTACCACAAATGCGTGCAGCTGTGAGGCGTGTTGGAGGTTCTGTTGCACACTCACGCCTCCATTGTTGTACTTCCACGTTTTCTTTTTTCAAACACCACTTCCAAATGGCCTTGCCTCCTCAAATGACAACCGTGCTTCCACCATATTTTTTGTCCTGCCTGTTGTTTGGTGACACCAGCATTCATTTGATGAACACCATCTTTTGAGTGAACATCATGCTACACATTGCTACCGTAATTCAACTCAACTTTGAAAAGTCACGCATAGATTACATCTCTTTAAAGTGTGTATACATTTCTTTGACACCCCCCAGTTTGTATGTATGTAAAGGGTGTCCCAAAATTCACACAAAATTTGAATTTTGCGTCATGTGTGCGGTAAAGTATTGTCAACGGAAAAAAAAAGACAGTGACCGCTGACAGTTCAGGGTTATTAAAAATGGAGCCGCTCCATGAAAGAACAATGTGTTTTCATTGCTGAGCAATGAAAATTTACAATTTTTAATTATAAACCTGTGTTTTCTATCAAAATGACTTCTTGCGTGAATTTTGGGACACACTTCATGTGCAAGTATATCTTCCTCTTAGAAGTAGGGAGGAAATGATGACAGTTCTAAGGTCTCTGCAGAGCTCCTCTGTGTCACTAAATGGTGACAAGCCCAGAAGTGGCGTGTTTAGCAAGGTGGCCTCATTTGCACCTCTGGGCATCCAGAAGTATAGCACTCACGATGAATGATGCCTTCCCAATCTATTGTTGTTACCCTGGCATCACTTGATCTTACGGACTCTACCAGCGAAGAGAACTTTCTTTGTAGAAGATGGGGTGCAGACACCTTGTTCTGACCGTAGTGTCTGGGGTACCTGTGTCATATCTGTCACCCCCTTCAGCTGCTCATCTCTCCTCGACAGATGAAGTAGACAAGAGAATCTACACAGGTCTTTAAGACGCTATGTCTCTCTCCTTCAGAGAACAACCGTGAAACGTTTTTTTTTTTTGTAAAACCAGACCTCATGTAGCCATAGGCAAGTTGGGGTCATTCAAGCTAACGCCAGAGCAAGCAAGTCTTTGTATTCTTTTTTTGTTTTTAAGATTTATTTTATTGTTTTTGACAGAGACAGAGAGAGACAGAGAGAAGGGGGAGGGCCCAGAGCAGTCTCCATAGTTGTACGTCATCAGTTTTCCACATGGTTTCATTCCACACAGGTGGGTGGGGCCACACAGGGTGGGAACTGGGCTGGGGGCCTCCCGCATGGGGAGCTCACCCCAGTTCAGCATGTGGGTCCACACGGGCCAGGGCCGGGATTCGATCCTCAGTCTCCAGGGCTGCAAAGTGAGCGCTTAACCCGCTGAGCCATCACGGCTTCCCCCTTTGTATTCTTGTCACACATCCTGTTTGCCCTCTCCTTCCTCTTAAAAAAAGCAAACAAACAGAGTGTTCCCTCCTGTGTCCTGATTGTCCCTTTATTCTAGAGAAGCATCAGCTTCATTTAACAGCAGTATAATTTGTTGTAAGGGCCTTTGGCTCTGAGTAGGCAAATTCCAAATGGCATTAAATACAAATTCTCCTCTTTTAAGGTCTGTCACATCCACTCCCCATCCATTAATGGCCCTGGACGCCACCGTGCTGGTTTACCTTCTGATAATGCCGTCATGGGATGGCCCTTGCACACTCACCTCATCTGCGGTTTGCATGCACGGGGCATCGAGTGTGGATCTTTACACATCCCTGTTCATACGGGTTGAGACTCGGAGCCCATGACCCTGGGAAGTAAGACGCAGTCTTCCAGGAAGAGGAAATAGGTTGTCTGGTAAGATGATCTGATGTTTGGCTGCATCAGGAGTTTTCATGCATGAGGTAGGACGCTGCGTGAGAGGCAGAAGTTTATAGGTTTATAACGTGATATATATATATAAACAATGTACACGTGGGAGCAGGCACTTCAACACTGTAGCGTGGTGGCTAAAAGTGAGCATTGTGGAGACAGATCAGGGGCTTCCCCACCTGCACTCACACCCCGTGGGATCGTGTGTCAGCTCCATGGCCGCTGCTTCCTGTGTTCGAAACCGAGACAGGAAAGCCCCCAAGGCTGTAGTCGCCAGGAGAATTGTGCAAGTTTCCATGTGCCTGGCACCTTCCACAGCATCTGCTGTACACTGAGCACTGGCTTGGCCCGTGTTGCTGTGATGCGCGTCCAAGTGCCATTGTGCAAACGAGCCAACGGAGGCTCACACGTGGCATGCCTGCCCTGAGGGTCCTGGCGCTTCATCTCCTGCCCCTTCCTCCCTGACTGCAGCGCATTCAAGGGGAGAGGCACTTGGGGCCGAGACCCGAGTTCAAGTTCCAGCTCCCCCCGGTTGCCTGACCTTGAACAAGCTCCTGAGTCTTCCTCGGGTCTTCTCTCCAAGGTCCCACGACTGAGAGCAGAGGAACTTGCATTCATGCCGGTAGGTCCGGAGCTCAAGCCGGTGCTGCATGTCCCGCATCGCATGCGAAGAAGTCACTTTGTGCGGCAGGTCTGTGCATGTTACTTCCAGAAGGTGTGCCCTGACTCCTCGCTCACGGTCACAGCGACTGTAGGCAGAGTCCAGGTGCAAGTGGAGTTTCTGCGTGATTGCTTATGGGTTTTTCCCAGCAGGTCGGTGATGCTCAGCCTGTCTGCCCTTTGGGTTTACCTGGGACGTGCACCTGAAGAGTCCGCTTACCTGCAGACCTCCTCCTCCCACACACTATTCCTTTTTCTTTCTGAGGGGCCAGTGCTAAGAACCATTGACCTTGACCCACGCGGTACGAAGAGGGACATTTCCCACACACACAGCCACACCCCCAGCTTGCGTCCAAGTGAGTTAAACTCGAATCTGTCCTCTCACACAGGTGACTGTTGTTCTAGCGCCTGTTTTCTTACCCCCTGGAAGCTCTCATTATTTTTGGTGGACTCCGTTCTTCCGTACGCATGCGTAGCTATGAAAAAACAGAATACCAGGGATAATCCTCAGAGGTTCCTCCTTCATTCTCTCCCAAGCGCTCAGTTCTTACCTGGATGGTCTCTTCCTCACACCCATCCATTTCCACCTTGAGATTCCAGTCACTGGCAGCAGATGTCACTCCAGAGTTTTCTGATCTCAGCCTTGGGCCTTTTGCTTTGCTGTTCCCTCTGTCCAGAACGCCTTGCCTGCTACCTCCCTCTATCGGTGGGCATTTATTTAGCCCACGTCCAGCCTGTGTTTTGCTCCTTCCCGCCCATCTGTATTTATTCCTGAATGTGGGAATCCATCCAAGGTCACCGACATGTCATGTCCCTGAAATGCTCATCGATCCCTTTCTGCTCTGCACGCCCCCTCGCATAGCGCACATGCGTCTTGTCTCTGATGAAGGACCTGTTTCAGCTGTGTTGTATTTAAGCATAGATGCCTTCCCGCTCGCCTTTGCTTCCCACACACCTCAGAGAACAGTATTCAATGTATGCGCGTGGCACATTGGCCGCCTTTCATGCATCTCTGTGCACATGGGGTGTGTGGGCCACAGCTGTGAGAGTTCAGCATGCAACTCTGGCCTAAGCCACACATGTGTCCCCTTCCCTGAGCCGTGGTGGCTGGTTCCGGGTTGGGTGTCTAACATCAGCTGGTCATAGGATAGTTATGAGGGGTTCTCTTAAGATTTAAACCTGTAGGGATGTCGATGCAGCGAGTTCCTGGCCACCAACCTGCAACCAAGAGGAAATCTGTTTCCGGTGAGACTAAGAAGCAGAGAAATGTTCCCCAGAGGGCAGATCTGGGACCCGTCTGCCCCACTGGCCTCAAGGAGGCCTGTCTCTGGACCTTCAGTTCCACAACACAAGCTGACGCACGAGGTGTGATCAAAAGCGACGGCGAATGTTGAAATAAGAAAATATTTGTTACAGTCAAAGGCACATTGCTACCCTGTTTCCCCAAAAATAAGACAGTGTCTTACCCTGTTTCCCCAAAAATAAGACAGTGTCTTACCCTGTTTCCCCAAAAATAAGACAGTGTCTTACCCTGTTTCCCCGAAAATAAGACAGTGTCTTATATTAATTTTTGCTCCCAAAGATGTGCTAGGTCTTATTTTCAGGGGGATGTCTTATTTTTGGGGAAACACGGTAGTAATGCCCCTCAAAACTCTCCCCCTCGCTGTGAACACACGCATCCCATCGCCCTCGCTGCTTTCGGAAGTGGTTCAGGAATCCTCTTCCACGAGCATCTTCAGTTGCGCCGTCGTGGCCGCCTGGATGTCCTGAATCGACACAAAACGTGTACTTTTTACAGTCACTGTGACTTTCGGAAGGAGTCAGAAGTCACATGGGGCCCGATCCGGTGAATGAGGTGGATGAGGACACACCGTGAAGTTCTTACGGGACAGACATCGACATACCAGGAGCGATGGGCCACCTGAATCGATTCAGGTGTGATCGGAAAAGGTGGTGAATATATATATATATGTATGTATGTATTACAGCAAAAAACACATTGTGTGAAGAGAGGGGAGTCTTTTGAGGGGCGTTCATGGCAATGTGCCTGTTACTATAATGTACATATTTTTTAACGTAGACCTTCACCGTATCATTTAATCACGCCTCATAAGTTAGGTCTTCCGTACTTTGAAACCTAACGAAATATCTAAAGGTGAGACATGTGCGCAGGGCTCTTAATTAGCCAGTTACCAGACTACATTGTGCACCCAGCACCCTTACATGCGGGGAGGTCTCACTGTCGGCTCAGCCCACTCCTCCGGTCTAATCCATGGGATTTCTGTTTTTCCATGTGTGGCTTTTTTAATCTCAGACTAAAAGCTGTAGCTCCCTGAGACCTACCCAATAAGAGGCGATAGGGGGAGGTCTGGCCGGAAAAGACACTCGCGTCCCCTGTGCCTCAGCAGCAGGCCCCGCAGGCCCTCTATGAGCCACCCCGCCTGGCTGTTCAATGTCACCACGGCGGCAGGTGCTCCGACCCACTTAACTGGAAGCCAGGTATTCAATAGGGCTCAGACGCAGATCAAAGATAACAAAGGCAACAGAGAGCCTCGTGTGTCCAGATCAGACCCCTATTGTCTGCGAGGCCACCGGAAGCCCTTTCAGCTATTTGTCAAAGCAGGAGAAAAATCGATGGGAATTAAGGTCAGAGGGAAGGACCAACCAGGCTGTGTCACAGGTTTATCACATCTCGGGTACAGAGGGGCTTTGCTGACCCCGAGGCCATGGTCTGTCAGGGGGATGACAGCATGTCTTGTCTTCGCACTTTGAAATGCAGGGCTGAGATGCCGAGCTAAGGCCGTGGGGCTGAGGCAGAGGCTCAAGGGTTGGGTCACAGGCATCGCTCAGGGGACCTTGGAGGGTCCGCAGCACCTGGGTGGGGAGGTGCTGTCAGGTCAGGGGAGGGAGGTCAAGGGTTCTAAGAACTGCCAGGGAGGCTCGGAGCTCCAGGTAGAGTTACCACGCAGCAGAGAGGACAGGGACAGGGAAAGAAGTGAAAAAGAGAAGGGACGAGGAACTAGAGGGCCTCAAATAGCATCTTTTCTTTTTCTTTTTTAAATTTATTTTATTGTTTGAGAGAAGATGAGTGAGAGAGAGAGTTGCTCCACAGTTCAGCACGTGGGATTTGCATGAACCAGGGCCAGGAATCGAACCCCGGACCATGCAATGTGAAGCAAGAGCTCATCCTGCTGAGCTTTCCCGGCGTCCCCAGTAAAGCCCAAAATATAAACTTGGAATTGGCCTTTCCCTTTTCTGGGAAGGCCTTCCTTCCTCACTCCGGCAAAGCTGCCCATTTCTCCGTCTTCCCACCGGGAGAAATCGGGAGATGCACCGTGACTTACGGTGAGTTTACACAGCTGCACTGTGGTCTAACCTGCAACCTGGTCGTGTAGCTGAGCATTGCACGTGCCAGTGTTCAAATCCCATCTGAACCTTTGGTTCAACATTTCGGATCCTTCTGTTGTTGCACTGAAGGTGGTTGCCTTTTTTTTTTTTTCTCTTTTACAACAACTTTCTGACCTCTTTTGAAAGGTAGCACTCCAATCAGTCACCCCTGACACACAGAAAATAGCGCCGTATTGACTTTTACAAAGGACGCCTCAAAAGGTGATGGAACATGAATCAAGGGGACCATAGCCCTGAATTTTCCATATAGATGCAAGTGTCAGCTAAACAAAGAAAAAGCCGCTGTCTTTGCACAGGCTCGGCAGGTGGGCTCTCCACAGAATACATGTTTGAGTGACGGCGGCCTGGGCCTGGGGTTCCGGCGGAATTGTGGGTATTCGTTGTTTTGAATAAAAACGTTGAGTTTTTACGCCTGACCCTGGCTCCCCTTATATAAGAGCAACGCGCTTGGAAAGTTGATCTCGTTAAGTCCGTCTCTCCCCAGCTTCGACTTTGAGCGGTGAAATGAATTGGGGAGAGCTCAGAATTTGCTAAGATATTGTAAAACAGAGATTTCTGAACGAACTTTGTCTTTGGGGCTTTCTCTCTCCCTGCCTTTTGTTTGGTGTCCTGGCGTGCAATTGTGCAGCTAGCTCTTCTTTGATCTACCTTGTTCTAGAAAGCATTGGGCGCTCGTTCTGGGGTCCTGTTCTGCTCCCCAAATCAGTCACTGCTTCATGGGTTCTCTGTCTCCTCCACCTTAGTGGGTATTACAATACCAATTGAGTGAATCACCCCCAGGCTGGTCCAGCCTTCTTCCCAGCATGCACCCAACTCGTCAGCCTTCAGCCTCGTGTGATGGAACCTGGAAGTGGAAACCAACTCTGACATTGGCCCAAGTATAAGGTGACCAGATTTTAACATTGGTAAAGTGGGACACCATTGAGCGGGGGGAGGGGGTTCTTGATTAAAAATTGGGTCTGTCTCTCGCCGTTCCCTAGCTTGTCGGGCATTCTTTCCAAAAATTGGGACTTTTTAAAAATGCTGCGGGACGCAGGACAAATTGTTAAAAATCGGGACTGTCCCGCCAAAAGCGGGACGTCTGGTCACCTTACCCAAGTAGACTATACACATGAACTTGATCTCCCAGAAGGAAGGGACTGCATCCGAGGCTCAATGTCAAGGACGGCGTGTCCTGGGTTTGCGCTTGATCTCAGCCACGTCCCGCTTTGTTCGTTGACCGATTATGAAGCTGTGGTGTGAGCGGGCATCCTAGAGCACAGAGCCCATTGCTTACCTCGTGGGAGACGTGACATGCTGTGCCCAGTGTCACAGGACCTCACGGTGGTGGCTGGAGGGCTGGGGCCGGTACCGTCAGATGAGCCTTGCACAAGGGAAGCCCAGCAGCAGACGTGAGATTTCCTGCTTGGCTTTTCTTTGCCAAAACACGTCAGCAAAACAAACAAACAAACAATAACAACAAAAAATACGTCAGCAAGGAAAGTGACAGCCATCTCTCAGGAGGGGCCGCACACTGTGGGAAAGGTATTTGCAGTAACTTAGCAAAGGTAGCTGAGCACTGCTGTGGATAAGGCAGCCACACCCAGGAATTTTATTCCTAAATCCTGTTCTACCCGCTTTTGCTTATGATTCTTCTTCTCGTTTTTAATAAGACAGTAAACTGTACTGATTAAAATCACCACTTCAGGGGGACGGGGAGTCTTAGAAATATTCCAGCCAGAAACAGGGATGATGTAGTCTATATTCTCTTTTTATTTTTATTTTATTGTTTGAGAGAAGGTGAGAGAGAGAGAAAGAGAAGTGGAAGGGCCCAGAGCCGTCTCCATAGTTGTATGTCATCAGTTGTGATGTGGCTTTGTTCCACACAGGTGGGTGTAGGACCATGTGGGGTGGGAACTGAACCAGGGCCTCCTGCATGGGAGGCAAGAACCTTCGCTGCCATCCCAGTGGTTACTGGCTGTGCCGCAGTTCAGCATGTGGGTTTTCATCGGCTAGGACTGGAACTCGGACCCTGGACCTCAAGATTGCGAGGCGAGTGCTCAACCGCTGAGCTATCCCGACATGCCGCCCGTATTCTTAAATAAGTGTTAGGAATCTTGAAGTCTTTGAATATTTAAATTGCATGGTAACACGTTCAGAGGTGATAGAGCACTAAGCTTCATTAGCTAATTGCTTCACTAGTATTTGTGGAATTCTGTCCCTCACCCAGAAGTTCAGAATTTATCCCCTTTATTCTTTCCTGACTTACTGCCTCATTTTAATGCACCCCACATCCCGTTGTTAGACTTGCCCCCCTTGGGAAAAGGGTGGGGTCAGCTAGCTTTTATTCCTGTAATTAATCTCTTTCCCGAAGTTCATCATCTGGGCATTCTTTCCTGTTAGATCCATGGAAAAACCATAATCTGTAGTCATGTTGTGTTGAGCAGTGATTTGAACATTCCTCCTGGCCATGGTCCGTCATGCCCACTGGAAACTTGGAGCAGTTGTTCTAACCACGTTTTCATTAGATTCTGGTGTTGCTTTGACAGCCAAGACAGTGTAGGGACAGTTCAGCCCCTGTGATACCACATCTGTGACATTGATAACACGTATGTTTCTGACCTCTTTTCATGCGTGTTTCATCAGAAGAAAAAGAACGATACCTCCTTAATAACTGAACTTCTGTTTAATGTTTAAACAGCCAGCTGTTCAGTTAATATTAAGGTAGAATGGACCACCTACGGGCCAGTGTCTACCTTACAAGTGTCTTTGATGCCCACGGCAGGGATGGCGTAGACTGCCCAGCCCCAGCTGGGGGTTCCTTCCGAGAACCAGGACCAAACCCAATGCGGAAACTTCCTTTCTGTGATTACACACCTGCGTCAAGCCCACTGGTGTAAAATCTACAGTGTGACGAATGATATTTTTAAAGCTCACATTTTATGTTTTGTCTTTCTGTGGGGCAATCAAATGCTGGGAAAATTCCCCTGAAAATGGGAAAAAATAGAATAGTGTTTACAGCAGATCACGTGATAGGAATTATTTTAATTGTGACTAATGGTCAAAATACAAAGGTCATTGTCTACTTAAATATTTGTTATCTCAAAGTCTTCCTTTACAGGGTACAGTGACTTAATTACATGGAGCTGTTGGGAGGAAGATTTATTATCTATCTATCTATCTACCTACCTACCTATCTACCTATTAGCTATCTATCATCTATTGATCATCTATAATGTATCTATCATCTATCATTATCTAGTATTTATCATGTATCTATCTATATCTACTTTCTATCTATCTATCTATCATCTATCTATTAGCTATTGATCATCTATAATGTATCTATCATCTGTCATTTATTATTTATCATCTATCTATCTATTAGCTACCTATCACCTATCGTCTATAATGTATCCTTATTTTTTTATCATGTATCTATTTATCTATCAATCATCTATCTATATCTGCTGTAATGTATTGTCTATTATTATCTATTATTTATTATGTATCTGTCTCCATCTATTTATCTATCAGTCATTTATCTATCCATCTATCTATTAATCCATCCATCTATCCATCCATCCATCTATCCATCATCTATGCTGTATCTATCATCTATTATTATCTATTATTTATTATGTATCTATCTATCTCTATCTATGTATCTATGTGTCCTATCTATCTGTCTGTCTATCTATCTATCTATCTATCTATCTATCTATCTATCTATCATCTATCAGTCTGGTTGGCAATGATGATGCTCACAGCCTGAGACTTCACAGCAATGACCCCACCTGTGTCCAGTTGACCTTGGAAACGCTTGGTAGCACACCAGAGCTCTCAGTTTACTCAATCACAGGAGTTTTGTAATGTAACAGTTAATTTCACTGATTTTATGAAGAAATGTAACTAGCTCTGCCGAAGTCTGTTCCTGATTGAATATAAATCACGGGGATACAAACATCTTATATTTCTTCCTGAAATACCTGTTCTTGACATTTCTGTTCTAAAGTCTGTTTTGAAAAAGACCAAGGTGACTTTTAAATTCGCTTTATTTGATTCAGTTTCCTACTTGTTCTACTAAAGATTTTAGGTGATGCAACCTAAATGTTCCAGATGGCCTTGAATTCTCTTAGTATAGTTTCTATTTGACTTTGCATAAGGGAATTAAAGTGACTGTTGCTTTCTTGAAAAGCATTTCAAGTCATTTTTTAGGAAAGAAAATATATAATTTTAAACTTTAAAAACACATAAAGATAGATGCTCAGGCTTCACACCCAGAAAATTAGATCTATCTGTCTATCTATCTATCTATCTATCTGTCTATCTATCTATCTATCTATCTATCTATCTATCATCTACCTACCTACCTACCTACCTACCTACCTACCTATATCTATGTCTGTCTATCTATCTATCTATCTATCTATCTATCTATCTATCTATCTATCTATCATCAATCTACCTACCTACCTACCTATATCTATGTCTATCTATCTATCTATCTATCTATCTGTCTTTCTATCATCTATCTACCTACCTATATCTGTCTGTCTGTCTATCTATCTATCTATCTATCTATCTATCTATCTATCTATCTATCTATCATCTACCTACCTTACCTACCTATATCTATGTCTGTCTGTCTGTCTGTTTATCCATCCATCTACCTATCATCTGTCTATCTCATTCATTTATCCACCCACCCACCCTTATCTGTCTGTCTGTCTGTGTCTGTCTGTCTATCTATTTTTTTTCCTAAGTGATTATAAAAGCCTGCCACTGGTTGAGAACCACTATTATAGACTACCTGTTGGGGATGGACTTCACTTTCATTTTCTCTGTGTTCTCGATCACACACATCAATATGGAAATGTGAAGCACACCTTGCATGGAAAGGAGCGGGGAGCAGAGATAGTGAGAACCCCAACCTGTGGTTAGGGCCAGAGGTCAATGGTCCAGGGTCCTGTGAGCCATGCCTATCCTCCCGTGCCTCCATTGTCTTGGGCATGTGACTTGAAGGACTGCAAAGTTTGACCATGTTTCCTGGGCGTCCACTGTGGTATCTCAGCCTCCTTCTCTTGTTCCCGAATCCCTCCTGGGATTGTGGTCACTGACAGGACAGACACCCTGTTTTTCTTCACTGGGTCCCACATCTGTGAGGCTGCACCTTAGACCACTTGTGGAAGAACACATGCAACTAATCTGAGCACACAGGAACCTATACTTAAGGCTTTATTTTTTCCTGTAAGTCTGAAAATACATTAATGCTTTGCAACTTCTCTGAGGGACGCAGAATGGAAACTTCCGACAGAAAGATCATCATATGAGTGGCTGGAGAAGAAACTGTTTCCTGTCTGAGGAGCATTGGGTAAAATACATTCTCACCTTTCTGAGTTTTTCTTTTTCTCTCTACTTGTCTGTTATTTGCAGAGAACAGTGGTGTTCACTTATTGTTTCACCTTGACCATGTTCTCCTGAGGGCAATGGGGCTGAGCCTCCCACAGAAATCAGCCCATCACAACTTTAGTGACTCATCCACTTTGCCCCCAGTGAGGAGCTGTGTGGGCCTCAGTCACCTTGGTTCCTGAGACGGGGACCCCAGCTTGAAGTCTGACCTTTCAGGAGAAATGCCACCCCCATGACTTTTTGCAAAGTTGTCCGATACCAAAATATAGGCAGCAAGACAATGGCCCAGGACACTGCAGTGGGACCAGAGGGATGGGAGGAGTGTCTATATGAAAGGAAAATGCACCCCACCCTGCAAAATAAGAAATAAACTCATGGGGGTGCTGGGATAGCTCAGCAGGTGAATCCTTATCTTGCAACTGTGAGGTCCATGGATCAAATCCTGACCCCAACCCATGCAAACCCATATGCTGAACTTCAGCACAACAGGTAACCCTCTAGAATGGCAGGGAAAGTTCTCGCCTCCCATGTTGGAGGCCCCTGGTTTGGTTTCTGACCCACATGGTCCCACATCCACCTATGTGGAATGAAACCATGTCACAACTAATGATGTGCAACTATGGAGACTGCTCTGGGCCCTCCCCCTTCTCTCTGTCTCTCACCTTAGAAACTGGCAAGTCATACCCCCTACCTGTGAACATTACAGTCTTGGGTGTGACCACTTCTTGTCCCATGATATGATCAGTAGCACTGCTATGAGCGTCATGAAGTCATTCTTAAGGAAAACAGCCTCCCACAAAAGACTTGCCATAAGAGTGTTCACAACACACTAGTTTCACACATATCGTCTCGGAGTGTATTCCTCTCTGACTTCAGGCATCTCACAGCCTCGGCCAGAAGCGACCAATGAGCAGCCTCTGGGCCACATTCGGTGGCTTCACGGAGTGTTTTGAACGAGGGCGTCACTCACAGGAGATCCAGGAATGCTGGCCTTTCATCCCCACCCACACGCCATGAACGGAAGTGGTGGGCCCGGCCACCCGGGATATGAACTTGCTCACCTGCACTGAGTCATGCCACGCATGTGTGTCTCCTGCATGGTCCTTCTAGACATCGGTGTGTAAGAAGTGATTAAGCATGTGTCATCCGAAATGCGCTGCGTTGTTCCTTTTCCCCAGCAGTTGGGCTTTCCTGATGGTGTTTAGAATGAGCTAAATATTAGAGATTGAACCCCCCAAACACGCACCCCTACAGAAACAGGTCGTGGACATTCTGCACAGGGGACAGGCTAAGACTCAGATTTGACGTGCACCGAGGACAACTCACACATAGCTCATTGAGAAGGTGTGGTTCTGGACATCCTAAATATATCCTTAGCTCCATGAATGGCTAAAATCCAAATATTTGTTGAACACGTACATTTAAAAGGAAGTTTAATCTTATGAGACAGAAAGAAGCCAATCTGAGAAACGACCTTGTCTACAAAAAATTTTTTTTTGCCTTGTTTTTATGAAGAGAAGGTCAATATTTGCTATGCATGTTGTTGGTTCTGTCACAAATAACGAATGGAAATGGTGCTGAAAGTTCTCAGACTCCGAGAACGCCCCATGCCAGTTAACATGCAGCTGCCTTTCCAACCTCCAATTTAATTTTGCCTTCCTCCACATTTTAGCAACAAATCTTGGGACTCTTCAGTTCAGACACCTTTGCAGGTGCTGCCATAACTAACCTTTCCATGAGATTAACTGGCAGACTGTGACATTTGATGTGCGATAACGCACAACTCTGTGAATTTTAAATGAGACTGAAGAGGAACCTAAGACACCATAAACCCTTCTTTTAGTGCATCAGTTAAGGACCAGCCACTGAGCAAACCTTGATCACTGAACTGTTTTAAGACATAAACCTGAAAGAGTTAACTTGTGGGGTACCTTCAGATTTTTGGATACACTTCATGGGGGTGTTTTAAATGAAGGGACCGCTATAGCTGGGGTCATTTAATCCTCATGGCCGCTGGGGGGTGCACCTCACATTTCACACCTATGGGGCCTGGTAGTGGGGAAGAAAATGGCGCAATAATCTTCCTTCAACCACCGAAAAGACAGCCAAAACTTCTTGGGAACAATTCCCCCAGGCTCTCTGTTAAGCGCTGTATGCATACAAAGTCCATCCTCATCATCACCCCTTTCTCTGGCTTCTTTGGAACTTTGACTTTGACATGACGACACGGAGGCCCGGGAAGGTCACGTAACTGGACTGGAGGCTTGTGTTGGAGGAAGACACGGTGGGGTGGGGGTGGGGCATGACCCCAGGTTGACCTGAGAGCTGGACCCGGACAATCCGAGGTTGCTCCCAGAATGCACGACCCACCACTGTCCCCGGAACCAGAGGGGTTGGAAGGATGCAGTCACGAAAGAGGAAGGTGTTGCTGAGGCCACCTGAACGGTACAGATAACGCCTCTGCATCATCTGCTCAGGTTCCGGTGGGGATGGGAGCAGGGATGGTCTCATCTTGCCCAAGACAGAATGTCAGAGGCTTATTAAGCCAGACACCTGCCTGTCTAACGCAGTCTGCCTCTCTGTGGTCTCCTCTATTCATGGGGGGTCCATTTGACACCAACAGTGGGCAAGCCAGCCAGGAGGCTGAAGAGAACAGGCTTGGGAGAGAGGTAGCCAGCATCACTATGGGAGGTTTTCATGATGTCACAGACAGGAGAGGTTCTGGGAGCAGAAACAGATGAGAAGTGGTATCCCTTTTGCCTAATTCACACCGCACCAGTAAGAACAAGGATCTACCGTGTTTCCCCGAAAGTAAGACATCCCCCGAAAATAAGACCTACTTACAGTTTTGCCTCTCACTAAAATACGTATAAGGCATCCCCCTGAAAATAAGACCTAGCGCATCTTTGGGAGCAAAAATTAATATAAGACACTCTCCTATTTTGGGGGAAATAGGGTACTTGATTCTTACAGGTAAGGAAAAGAAACACTTGGACTAATTGTCCCCCTGTTTTAATTTGTGCCACCAAAGAATGAATAATTCTTGGCAAAAATTAAATCGGCACATGAGGGCTGTCCAGAAAAATACCATCCAACCATCGCCAAAATAACGAGAGCGGTTACATGGCTGGATCCTTTCCAGTCGGCCCTCGTAAAAGTCACCCTGGGAAAGTGTACAGTTCATAGAAAAATATTTTTAAAACAAAAACAGTAACTTAGTTTTTATCAGCACATTTTGAGTGCTTTCGTAGTATTCCGTTGACTATACTTGACGTAGTTAATTGTTGCACTTTTTTAAAAATTTAGTACGCGTCAAATTTTTGTTACTACATACGATATATAAATGAATATCTGTATAGCATTACTATTTTTTAATATTGTTAGTTCTTCATTATATATTCTTAAGCATGGAATCATTGTCTCAAAATTATATACCTTTTTAACCGAAGGGGGGGGAAATGTTCAATTCTTAGAATCCACTTTCACAATTGCCAGAAGTTTCTGGGAAATGGGAAATAAAATGTTTTTGAGTTATAAAAGCAACTAGGGTCAATATAGTTAAAGAAAGGTCTAAGTTGAATGAAAGCAGACTTGGGTTTTTTTGTTGTTTTTTTTCATTTTAGAGTCTATACAGAGGACATTAAAGTTAATTGTATAAACTTTCAGTTAAAAATGACTAAGTCATGAGGATATAATGTACAACATGATGATCATAGTTAATAATAATATAATACATACTTGGAAGTGTCTAAAAATGTAGATCTTAAAAGTTCTCATCATAAAAATATTGGATCTGTAGATAATGGTTGTTAACTAGACTTATTGTGATCATTTCTCAATGTAACACAAAGAGTGAATCATTATGTTGTACACCTGAAACTAATGTAATGTTACATGTCAGTTATATCTCTATTAGAAAAACAACTTTGCTTTATTAACTTAATGTACTTCCCAATGAAAGCCTCAATATGTATAAGATTAATGTGCAGAAATGTTTATATAACTAAGAGTTGGAAAATTGCATTTGTGATTTTACTGAGATTATGTACTGTCATACAACTGAGATAAAATTATTTTCAGCAGGTTTTCTTTAGTAGAAGTCTTACTAAACCACAATTTGCAACACCAAACATCTTAAGTAATTGTTCTCTAAATGAGATTATGCAAGCGTTTTTCCAATTTATTTTAATTTGTTTTTTATTTGTTCTATTTTTTTTTTCAGCAGGAGGATTGCTTTTCTGATTAGAGAACTTCTGCTGAAAATGATGAACAAAGTATTACCGTCTTATCTTGTTAGAAATCTAAGATGAGAGGTTTGGGGAAATTTATCGGGCACAACACCTGGCGTAACCTGAATTAAATCTTAGTTAGCTGAGAATTTTGACTAGTTTAGTTCCCCCTTCCTCTTGCATGATGGATGCAGTTTTTATAGTATGTAGACTTTTTGTGAGGCAGTGCCCGATAGAGGAGAAATTGCTCCCAGATCGAAACCCACAATGGTACCATAATAAGATATTTGTGATGACTATCCTACAAATGCATGTTGACTGTAAAACTGTTTTAAATGAATTGAATGATCATTTCATAAGAAAGACAGATTCATTTCATTTGAGCCCTGCCCGGGAAACATCAATACCAAGATTGCCAATAGAAGCAATTACCTGTTAAATGGAATTCGTACCGTACATTGGCGTGTGGACCCTGCTTTTCGATTTGTTTGTTTTTATTTTTTGCATAATTGCCAATGATGACCATCCAATGAGGCTATCCCTGCTGCAAGCAAAGAACATGTGAGTGCTTCACAGAACTAACACGCAGAGTGAGATCTTTAAGTGAAAAGTGTTGGACGGCAAGAATAGGACCAAAGGGTAACAAAGACAGTGACAGACACTGTTCATGTTTCTAGCTTGACATAGAGCCACATGTAATGGTTGGATGAATATCCCTATTAAAGAAGAAGGCTCGTATCTCAGTAATGTACCATTTTCTTCAAAATTTACATTCATGCCCTCTCCGGTTGGCGTTAGAGGGATGACAGCCACTTTTGCTGACACAGCCTGGGGAGAGAAAGGTGTTGTCGCCTTGTAGACTGAGAACGTGACTGAACCCAGTTAAAGCCTCTCCCTTAACCTTGTGTGATTTTAAAGGAGTCACGCCCTGCTCATCTTATCTTGCAACCATCTAGGACAAGCCTCATCAGTTCCCTTGCTTATTAAATCTGCCACGTCCCAGCCTGGCGTGGTCTCCCTCTGGTTGTGTCTCTCCTTGCCCTAAGGCCACACCCGGGAAGCTCCCATGATTTCAAACCAACCAACCAATATTCTGGTTGGAATGATAACCGACCATACTTCCACTGATTATACTTCCCATCTCTATATATTCTCAGATGAGAAGACAGAGCCTGGGTCAAATGACAAGGAAGATTCACAATCTTCTGTCGTGTTGCAAGTTTTATTCAAGAGATGAGAGGTATGCTTTCAAAACTTTCTTTTTTTCTGCCGTGGTCTTATGAGCTCATAAATAGTAAGATGGTACTGTAGTTGGTTTCCGTATTTAAATGCAAACAGAGTCAAACATTGCCAAAGAGTCTATTGTTCTGCAATGCCAGGAAGTGTTTGAAGGTTATGAGAGGCCAAGGACACAAGTGAGTCTTCGGCTCTTTAAAGAACAACAGATGTCTGATGATTTACACTCCTCTTATCACATGAACTATTCATTGACTTCTGGCTGTACATCGCTGGTGGGTATTTGTGGAGCATGTGGCCAATGAGGTCAAAGGACCTTGAAGAGTTTTCTTACTCACATTGAACATATTGAAGTTGCAAAAGAGATCAGGAGAGGCAGGTTGACATTATCGTCATAGTAACTACAGTTGACTTTTTTAATATTTATTTATTTATTTTTGACAGGGAGAGAGAGAGATACAGAGACAGAGAGAGAACTGAACTGGGGGAGCTCCCAGTTCAGCATATGGTTCCGCACGGGCCAGGGCCGGGATTCAATCCCTGGTCCCCGGCGCTGCAAAGTGAGCGCCTAACCCACTGAGCCATCCCGGATTCCCCTAGTTGACTTTTTTTATGTTTAGTTTCCTGTGTTGCTTACAGTCATTTTAGAAACATTTATTTTAAATGGAAAACCAAGATAAATTAATCATATATAAAATGACAAGAGTGAGTTACCTGGTCTGGAGTTTCTGGAACTGGGCCGGAAAGCATGAAGTGATTTTACATGAGCTTCCTTCTGACAATAGCTCTGAAAAGGATAGACAGACCGTTGTTCCCAAAGGAGAGAAACGTGATGTTGACCTAAAAGTGTAGGTGAGCGTCGTTCCGGCTTTTTGCAGCTGCCGAACACAGTCAAGATGTTCTTAGAAGGAAACAATAAATTGCATAGAAGAAAACATTGGCACTAAACTTATGGACCTGGGGGTATTCAGGGAGGACTTTATGAATCTGACCTCATTGGCAAGGGAAGTAAAAGCTCAAATAAACAAATGGGACCTTATCAAGCTAAAAAGCTTCTGTGCTGCAAAGGAAACCATCAACAAAGCAAAGAGGCAACCAACCAACTGGGAGAAAATATTTGCAAACAATGCCTCTGATAAGGGGCTAATATCAAAAATATACAAAGAACTTGTACAACTCAACAAGAAAAAAACAA
>PVKE010004217.1:0-19070 GCA_004027555.1 Craseonycteris thonglongyai
TCGGCTTCCAGCCCGCCCTCGATCCAGCTCCACTTTGACCGTAGTCCCCCAATCCCCCTTTGTTTTTGCCAGCCCCGGGCCGCGCTCCGAGTCTCTGTCCCCGAACCGCTGCTTCCCTTTTCCTCGCCCGCTCTCCCCTTTTTTCTCTAACCTTTGTGTGTTGTTCCGTGTTGTGTGGTTCTCTTAGTTGAGGTTTCTTTTCAGGGTTACCCCTGTGGATTCCCCTCTGTTCACAAGGCCCTTCCCAGGCAGTTATCGGCGTTCTCCTCTCATGCCGCCATCTTGGATCTCCCCTCACTAAATTCTTAATGAGTATCTATCTGTTCAGTCAATAATCACAATTACTCTGAGCAGAGATAGGAAAACAGAAAAATACAGTACATTTCTAGTGAACAGCACATAGCTTTGTTATAAGTTGGGACATCAAATTTGTAACTGCTTAGAGGCATGGTTGAATTGGTATTTGAGGGAGGTTAATCTGGAGGTAATCCTACAAAATAGATTGGATAGCATGGCAGAATCAGAGGCAAGAAAAATAGGCTCTCTCCTAGTTCTGGGTATAATGTGTTAACATCATGAATGAGGATAGTGCAATACGGTTCAGTGATGACAGTGCAGAAAGCAAGAAGTTTTCCATGTTTTACTCTCTAAGATAAGTAGAATACTGTTGCTTTTTTGTGTGTGTGTCCGTGGTTTAATGTATGCTTATTGCCAGGGGTGAGTATTTTCAAATATTAAGGCCCTAGAATTTTACTCAAAAAGAAATTGTTTTCTGATAAAATGACCTTCAAGCTATCATGAACTGGTCTTTGAGTAAACATTATTAATTTTGTTAAGCAATGGAAAATTTAATTTAGGCACGTAGTTTTAATGCATCTTCACACCAAGAGTCTTAAAGGGACATAATTTTGCATATTTTCATGAAACAATATTCTGAAAAAATTTTAATTTTCTTAAATATTTCTTAGTCAAGTTATTAGGGTCTAGTTTTAACCTTTTAAATAAAGGAAAGGAACATGATAGCCTTCCTTACATTTTTTTGGGAAGTTCTGTTTTATGTCATTGGAAATTACCTCAAAGATTCGTGTCTTTCCATATTTTAAATTTTAATTTTGTCACCTTTTTTTTTAATGTACTATGCTAGGCATATAGGGGAAAGGAGATGTATAGTGTTGACAAAGAAGCTATATTCTTTTTATCTCAAATTATTTTCTAGCCAAGTCTCCATACCATCAGCACTAATTTGTGAATCCACTTAAAAGTATCTTAACCAATACATAGATCCTGTCATTATGTTCCTGCAAGAATACCTAAGGAAGTTCCCAATGAGAAGTGGGACTCAAGTGGGGATGGTGTGCAACTCCACTTCTATATGTACGACCAACCAGTTCCCTCTTCCTCAAAGACTTGTGGAGGACTAATCCCAAATTAATGTGGATAAGGGTTTCCAGTATCCAGTGACATGCCATATTTTGTTTTTAAATTAATTTTCCCTTGATTTCTATTAGTTTTTTACTGTAGGATTTTGGAAGACTCTATTTAGTATAAAGAATAAAATTACCTATAATTCTACCACCCAAATATAAAACTAATAACTTAGGTTTATTTATTCCCTTCATAAACATAAATACATATGTATACATATGTATGCTTATTAGTATGCTAGTAATTTTTTAATGTGGTTAAAATATACACACATACAATTTATCAGTCTAATCATTTTTAAGTGTATAGCTTGGTAACTATGTATATTCACATTGTTCTGCAGCCATTACTGCTATCTCCAGAACTTTTTCATCATCCCATAGTGAAACTATTACTACTCCCTCCTCTCAGCCAATGGTAACCACTGTTCTTTTTGTCTCTGTATTTGACTACTCTAAGTACCCATATACTTAGTATCATAAATTACAATATTTGTCCTTTTGTAACTGGCTTGTTTTTACTATCTTGAAGATTCATCCTTGTTATAGCATGTGTCCAAATTTCTTTCCTTTTTAAGGCAGAGTAACATTCTATTATATGTATATACCACATTTTGTTTATCAATTCTTCTGCACATGGGCATTTTGGCTATAATAATCAAATAATGCTAGTATGAACATGGTATATAAATATCTGTTGAAGTCCCTTCTATCAGTTTTTTGGGGGCATATGCCCAGCAGTGGAATTGCTGAATCAAATAGTAATTAGATGTTTCATTTTTTGAGGAACCACCATAATGTTTTTCCATAGCGGCTACATCATTTTACAATCCCACCAGCAATGCACAAGGGTTCCAATTTTCTCGTGTTTGTACCAACACTTTTTGTTTCCTGTTTTTTTATTTTAGCCTAATGGGTGTGAATTAGTGTCTCATTGTATGTATGTACTTTTAAAGAATTGAGATCATAACACATAATTTTACATGAATCATTTTTTTTGCCCTTTGAAGTCATATTTTAAAGAGAATATGAAAGAGATACCTGTTTTATAATTTTCTGAAAGAGTAAAAACGATTATATCTTCTTTATAATTTTATGAGAGAATTATGTTCCAGATTAGATTATGCTGAGTTGATATATTTATTTATTTTAGGAACTAAAAACAAAATTTGTTTATTGAGGGCAAGAGGATGCAAGTAATATAAAAATCAAGGTTAGCTGACTTTAATTGGCTTTTCTTTCCCTTGTCAAATAGGGATGGTATTTTATTTGTATATTTTCTAAGGGTGCCATTATGCTCATGAAATCCTTATACAGGGGGAAGGTGTGGGGCAGAGAGATTCCTTAAGTGACTCATTGAGAACTCTTATTGAAGTGGGAGTAATTGCTCAGTGCTGCCTACTTTCCTTTCTGCTTCATGTACACTACAGAATAGTCATTGCACGTGATAGTGGGCCCACAATTAGTGAAAAGAAGTTCTGGAGGCCCACTCTGCTGTCTCCGCACTGGTCCAAGTCCTTCATTATTTTGTCCACAGCCAGAGGGTCCCTGTGATTTCTCACAAATCCAGGGAACTCCTTTTCCATGAGCACTGTGAGGTTCTCCTTTGTTGAGTAGCCTTTATCCTCAGCAGATTTGTGAAACATCATGGTTTCCATGGCGTGTTCCATTTGAAACAGCATTTTGGTGAGTTCTCGGCTGGAGGCATGGCAGGATTGCTCAACTGGCTGGAACTTACGGCCAGTGCTATGTTGATTTTTTGTGCTGACCAAGAGTATCATTGTGCATATCTCTCATGAACATCCAAAATACTTTCGTCTGTAGATATTCATGTTCATGTAGCTTGCTCTACCTAATGTTGCTATCAGAGTGTAGCTATAAAGTAGAAGTCAATTTAATTGTTTTCAAAAAGTCATAAACAGTCATTTTAAAGACATAAAAGCAGAAAGATTGAAAGGGGTTAGAATTTTAGCTGAGAAAAAACTGCATTAAGCTGATAAGAAATTTGACAATTATCTGGGCTGAAATGAAATATAGCTTAATATATTTTGTTTGAGGTTATGAAGAGGTTTTGTGGGAAACTTCAGTTATTATATAACTAACTTTCTGTTCAGTAGACACCACCCCCGTCCCTTGTTTCACCCCCCACCCCCACCCCCACCCCCACTTATGTGGGCTAGCCAACTGGCTATGTGTTCCTATTGAGTATCTTTTTGTTCCTGATTTGATTTCAGTTTTCCGTCAAAACTTTGAATTTAATTTGATTTCATTGTAACTTTGGTGTCATTTTGTCACAGGGACATATGAAATTGCTCTTCACATTTTTTTATGCTGTTAATAGTTTGTGAAGGCAGTGAACTCACTACCATGAGAGGTTAGAGGAAAAACTGCTCATGTCTTCTGATTTTGCCTTTCATTGGGAGGGTAGGTTGTTGGGACTACTTTCTGAAAAAGAGTCAAGGCCCAAGGTATTTTCAGTAATTTAGGTTTGTAATATACCAGCTCCTCTGCCCAGAATCTGAAGAGCATTTTAGTAGTTGCAAATCAAGTCAATTCTCTGTCATAATGCACACATGGCTCCAAGGTTTGTTAACTACAGTTTGCAGGGGGAGTTAGGTTGTAAAGGCATCATTCAAGGCAAAAATAGGAAAATAATATAATCAATTATCTTTTGATCACTCTTTTCAATTAAGCCCTTGATGGAGCTGTTGATTTGTATTTAGGAGCCATATTAAATAGAAAAGCATCTATTCATAAACAACATCCAGTGAGACTTCAAGAAATGGGATTACTTCTCCCCCTTCACAAATTTCTCTGAGGCATATGCTTCTTGAGTAGAGCTCAAAGTGAATTGAACTCACTAATCAATTGCCCTATTTTCTTGGTTCCTCTGTCTTCAAGAGAAGATAGTTGAATTCCTGTAAGATACACATGCACACATACACATGCATACACAGTGTACCTGCATGCTTTTGATTTGAAGTTGGGCCTGGCTTGACTGCATATCTGACAATTTTGGAATTGCTGTTAGTTGTCAGCCTTAATTCCTTTGGTCCACTGCCAGAAAGCAGTTATTTTAAGAGAAGTGGTGATATCTGGAAACTTGTGCTAAACAGTTTGCAGATCCATATATTCCTATAGAAAAGACCATGTGAAGTGGTTATTTACTGGGCTGGTTCTCATGTATACTCATATTCATGAGGTAACCACAGAAATTACAGTTTCTCCAGAATGCAGCCACTAGGGGACTCCTAACTCCAGATTTGATCCTCGGGCCCCAGGGCTGCAAAGCGAGCGCTCAGCCTGCTGAGCCATCCCAGCTTCCCCCCAATCCTGCTACTTAAAAGGGATTTGGACCAGCAGTATTGGCATTCCTGGGAGCTGGCTGAAACAACAGAAGCTCAGGCCCTACACTATTTGAATTAGAATCTGCATTTTAACAAAATCTTCAGCTGATTTGGATTCACAGCTTTAAATAACATTACAATAGACACATTAGTTACATTTCTTGATATTTCTGAGCTTCACTGATCAAACAGTAGAAAAACAACCCATACAAATAAGTAGGGGAAGTATTAATTTAAATAGGAACAAAATTTTCTCTTAAAAGAGACAGCACAGTAAGAGAAAAAAGTGATATTTAAGAAGAATTGGAACTCATATAGCTTAAATGAATTTCCCTTACCCTAGAACTGATTACTTTCTTAAATTAGATAAAAGACATTTCATGTGTCTTGATTAAAAAGTAGGTTTTATTTCCTTATAAAAATTAGTTTGTACTTTCTGAGAGTTGAGGAAGGAAGAAGAAACAATTATAAAATGAAAAGTAGAATTTAGAATGTGTTTGATGATACCCCTGTTAATGTGACTTCTACATTTTGTCTACAGAAAATCAGTCTATGCAAGACCAGGCACCTATCCTGGAAGGTGAATTGGTTATAAAATATACCTCTGGAAATCTGAATCATTGAATGCAATTAATGATTGGACATTCACAATAATGCATGTGAACTTTAAAGCTGATGACGATATCCTAAATCTGACCAGCCTCATTTTTTAATTTGGCTTCTGAATCAGATTTAGAACTGATTGAATTAACATGATGACACAAATAACTTTAAATCATAAAGATAACTCTGCCAAGATTGTCTTAGATATGAATAAGATTAAAAGGTGATGGGAGGGATTTGAATGATTAATTAGTGCATGGCTAGAGCTTTAAGAATTTGTGAAATAGATAGCAACCATAGCCATATGATTTAATATTTTGTGGTTACCTTTTGAGTGTTTAGAGGCTCACTTGGCATCCTGTCTGCTAGTACTTATAGAAAATTCTGTCTTTAAAATCAAGGCAAATGAGTATGTGCTGTTTAGGAGAAGATGTTTTTTTAAAAAATTTTCTGTGACAGTATGAATCACAAGTTCTTTGGTTTGCTAAGTAATTTTGTGATTTAATATCGTGGATATCAATGAAACAAGAAATAAACTACTGAAAGAATATTTCATTGATCAAAAGGAACGATTTTTTTTTGTCTTTGCATATACAGATACACAAAACTCGGTGAAATGTAACATGCTTATATTGTTAGACAAACATGATAACCACTACACCATGAAAATGGTCATTAACATGCTTATATTGTGATTTAAAATTCTATATTATCTCTGGCATGTTTTATTCTTTTTCTTTTAAAGTACTGGCATTAGGGTACTTAATGAGTTCCATTACTTATGATCATTTCTCACTTTGAGATGACTGGGTGGTTTTTTGTTTGTTTGTTTTTAGAGGAAATTTACTAAAGTTGACAAGTAGTTTAATTTTATATTTGCTGCCAGCATGAAATTTGTTTTGTAGCATTAAAAATATCACCAATATTTGAACGCCATTTTCTACTTTATAAGTAATTCCTAAGGCAAATATGATTAAAAAAAAAAAAATTGCTGGTGTCATGTAGTTGGGCTCTGTTGGGTTTTTTAAAGTTTTTTTTAACAGTTTCTACCATGTGTATGATTTGCTTATGCTGAATGACTTATGTTGAATTTCTCTATTGGGAAATAGATTTACTACTTTTACTCTTTTTTGTATGTTGACTATCAGAGACCTCTTTTTAAGTAGACTCAAGTGATTTATTCTTTTTTTACTAGGAGAGAATTGTTAACAGATCTTTGAAGGCTATACACCAATATAGAAGTAAAGACTTCAGCACTATCCTTAAATTCAGCTCTTTCATTAATATCAAGGTATCTTACCTACTAAGCCAAGGCCTTGTGATTTTTAGAGGTAATGAGTTTGAGAACCCAGGGCTGCATAGTGATCCCCATACCTCAGTTGTGACAGTTATTTCAGGGTTAACGCAGAATTTAAAGGTATTCTATGATTGATGCAATTTACTTTTATTCTTTTCTAGATTCTAAAGGAAAATGTCCTCTATTATCTGTTATAGGTCCTCAGAATGGTTGGAATGACCCTCCGGCTTTGAACAGAGTACCCAAGAAGAAGAAGGTACTAGAAAAAGATGTCCATCCAATTGCCTACAGATGTTCTGTTAATCATATAATTGCCTGGAGCATACCACACTTCACTGATCCTTTTAAAGGCAAAGCAAACTGACAAAGTGTATTTCAACTTAACATCTTCTAATCCATGAAGGAAAGGGAAGAAAGTAGAAAACAGTATGGTGGTATAAATTAAACCCCTTTTAGAAGACAAGATATAAATTACCAAAAGATATCTTTCAAAGAATAAGAAATTTATAAAGAGTGGGCTTTTCAAATGAATTTTTCTTTAGGAGCTACTTTGGTTTTTGGATTCTAACAGTAATCATGAATTGGGTAATTATATTTTAGACTATTTTTGTCTCATCACTTGTAATATGAAGAAATAGCATTACAGCTATTGTTTAGATATCACTAACTGTTGAGAGCTATTAGAGCACAAGATTCTTCTTTCTCCCCAAGCCTTTCTCTGCCTTTTTGTTTTTTAACTCCTACTGATTTCCTTTCCCTAAATATAGTAATGGGAAACCATAACATAAAATTGGGAGACACTAAATTAGCAAGAAAACCCAAAATTTCAGTTAGTAATAATCAGAAACTTTATGTTTAGTATGATTTAATTGACAGGTGATATCTACTTAACTAGGAAAGGGGTATTACATCATGATCATATTAAACATACATATTTAGCATATCTGATTTTAATACTGCGAGATACAGTTCTCCAGATTTCAATATCCTCTTTCAGAAACACCATGGTTTTGGCTTCTCATTTTGGGAGCAATGGGGAAAACAGAGGTCTGCATTGGAGCTCTCCAACCCTCTTAGTTGAACTACCTCTACTTTTATGTTGTACTCTAGAATTCTGCATAAAATTTCATTTGGAGTATTCTAATATTAAATAAAGTTTTTAACTGTGGAATAGTCTTAATCCCTTATTTAAGCTGAGGAAATGTTGCTCTCATTTTTTTCTTAACTCTTGTCTTTTATTACCATCTTTTAAAAGATGCCTGAAAACTTTATGCCTCCTGTTCCCATCACTTCACCAATCATGAACCCCTTGGGTGATCCCCAGTCACAGATGCTACAGCAACAACCTTCAGCTCCAGTACCACTGCTGAGCCAAGCTTCATTCCCACAGCCACATCTTCCAGGTGGCCAGCCCTCCTTGCATGGCATCCAGCAGCCCCTTGGTCAACCAGGCATGCCACCATCTTTCTCAAAGCCCAATATCGAAGGTGCCCCAGGGGCTCCTATTGGAAATACCATCCAGGTAACAGTAAATCTGTGAAAGTGGAATGGGGAGATGGCTCTTTTTCAGTAAT
Organism: Craseonycteris thonglongyai; assembly: GCA_004027555.1. Lineage (NCBI taxonomy): Eukaryota > Metazoa > Chordata > Mammalia > Chiroptera > Craseonycteridae > Craseonycteris > Craseonycteris thonglongyai. Next base: position 8,246 of record PVKE010004217.1, read on the forward strand.
TTTTTTTAATGTGTTAACTTTTATATTTATACCTTAATTAACAAATGTCTAGATTTGGTTTCCCCTTAGACAACACTGAATAAAAAATAGTAACGCTTTTTTAAAGATTGATCATGTATGCATATTATTTTCAATCACACAGCCATATACAAACTTTCTAAAACAGGCCTCTATATGCTAGTGTATGTTTATAATAACTTGGCAATTGCAGTATTTCACTTGACCTAATCAGTAGCCACAATTTAAGATCAGTTGAATCCAGTATTTCTTCCAAGTTTGCTAAGGAGAATATGTTTCCAAAAATTTTTCCCTTTGAAATGTAAAATAAAAATGTAATGAGTTATACTTTTCTTGTGTATGTGTAAGAGCTAATAATACTTAGCCTTATCTTTAGACAGAGATTTTACTTGCTTTTTACATACAAACTGCTAGTTGGTAGGGGTCTAGATGATGAACAATTTATTATATTTCTATATAATGGACTTAGACATACAAAGATAAACATTTTTATCTGTTCATGAAAAATAAAGAGCTTGGGCCAAAGTTTAACATAAGATGAAACAAATTCCTGCCCAAGTATAAAACTACCGGTAGTTCTGTTTTTGTTTGTCTCATTGAACTCAAATTTCTAAAAATTGTGTCTATCACAAATATATTCTCTATTGTTAAGAGATAGTTATGCCGAAGGAACTTCTAAATAGTAAGTTGCATGATAAAAACCAGTGTTTTCATGGAGGTGAGTGGACCTGCTTCTTTCCATAGGAATATAAACTATAAAAATGTGTTGTTAATTTTTTTTTTTTTTTTTTTTTTATGATTACAAGTCTATGTTAGTTTTTGAAGCTACCCAGCCATTCATTTTTGTTTAGACCTGGGTGCTCACACTATACTCTTCAAGATCAGAATCTCAGTTACCAGTGAAAGGGATAGATTAATGGGTTCATCCAGGCCTTAATATTCAGCTTAATGGGTTCATCCAGGCCTTAATATTCAGCTACCTGCCTACTTGGATGTCTTCAAAGCACTTCACACTCAACATGTCAAAACCTAATTCATAGTCTTCCTCCCAAACCTAGCATTCTCTCAGTGTTTCCTGTTTCAGTGAATGACACCACAACCCTTTCTATTTCATCCAGCCAAAAAACCTGGGAACATCTTCAGACTCTTTTTTCTTTAACCTCTTTTTCAAATCTACGGTATCCCTGAATCTTGTTGCTATTATTTAAAAATCTCTCTCAAATCCTTCTTTGTACATTTCCAGTCTGGTCCATGCTGAGTTCATCTCCAGTGTTCAGCAGTGCAGGAGCCTTTAGTGGGTCTGCCTGCATTTACTTTGATCATCTCTAATCTGGTCTTGTCTCTTCTTAAAACATTATAGCTTCCCGTTGTTCTCAAGATAAAAACCAAAATATTTCACATTCTCTGGTGGACTTCAGCTCATACTCCTCTGCTGTCTGTCAACTCCAGCCACAGTGGCCTCCTTTTAGTCCTCTGGTGTCATGATCCTTTCTTTGTACATGTTCTTCTTCCTCCATCCAGAATGTTTTTCTTTCCCCCGTTTAATTGGTTAACTCCTATTTATCCTTCTGATAAAACTTCCTGAAGAGGGTCTTCCCCTCAGTTATATTGTCCACTAATGCTAACTTGGCGCAGTTGCTATTTTATTAATACGTACAATTATGCCATTTTAAAACTTTCTCTTCCATTAGCCTGTAAACCCTCTGAGGGCAGAGATCATTTTAGTATATTGGCTGACCAGTACACAACCAATGCCTGCCCCTTAATTGGCTAATATTTTTGAATGAATTAACTAATAAAACTTTAAAAACTTAGACATTTCTCTTTTGTTTTTCCATCTTTTCACTCAGTAACATCATGTTCTCTTCTATCCTAACCTTTGATTTAATCTTGCAGTTTGATAATGGTCAACAACTTTTAGGAGTAAACCAAAGAATAGAAGAATGCCATCCTAAGCAAAAATGAGCCAACAAGGAGAGCAAACAGCCACTCTAACCAGCCAACTTTATAAATGTCTTGTTCTTTTTATTTCCTATTGGCACAGGTCTACTTCCTATTAGTTACATACAGTAGTGATCAACATATGTCCTGTAATTTATTAAATACTTCATATCCAGTCCTGTTATTGAGAATCAAAGCTATAGGAGGAATGCCTTTACCTTCTACTAGATACCTGATTTTCATTTTTACTTATTTTAAGTGATTTCACATGTTAATTTTTCATTTGATTTTTGAGTAGCCTGTCTACAAGGTCAGAATTTCAGGGGCTTTGTGTATAGGTAGTTTCCGGTCATTTCTGCTCATTTTATGGTATTATTTCTTCTAGCATGTGCAGTCTTTGCCAACAGAAAAAATTACCAAGAAACCTATTCCAGATGAGCACCTCATTCTAAAGACCACATTTGAGGATCTCATTCAACGCTGCTTCTCTTCAGCCACAGATCCTGTATGTATTTGTTCTCATACTTTGCTTAATTAAAATAATCCAGTATGAAGTTCTGTAATTATTGCTTAAAGACCTACAAGATACATGAGGGCTGTCCGGAAAAAATCCAGCCATTGTCAATAGAACGAGAACATGGTTGGATACTTCCCAGATAACCCTTATATTTTAAAAGTTTGTATAAGAGTAACAAAGCTAGCATGTAATATAGTTTGCTTTACATATAAAAACATTTAATTACTTTTTATCTATATTTTATTTAATCCTCACAACAACCCCCTGGAAGGTAGATTTGTCATCTTTATATTACAGATGAAGAAATTAAGGCCAAAAGCAGTTCAGTAACACCCAAGGTCAGAGGCAGCATTTAAACCCAGTGTGGCTTCAGAATTCATGCCCTCAACCACTGTGTGCACATTGCATCAGCAAACCTCATGTTTGACACATAGATCGAATAGAATGTTGACATGCAAAAAATCCAGACTTTTTTTTTTTCTGAGCTGACATTGATGCTTTTAAAAGTAGATAATCTTATACTTAACTTTGCAAAGATCTTAAAAATAGTTAAATATTTTAGATATCGGAGTCAGATTCATTATTAAAGCCACTGATTTTACTTAGTTTACTTAAAAAATGTCTGTGTATTGGCAACAATAAAATTTCCACAAAGCCAGTTTTGTTTTAGATGAAATTTCAGTTTCTGCCAGCAAACGTATAATAGACTTATTTAACCATTGGCCATTTGTCTACTTAAAAAACAGCTCTGGAATTTGTTGTTTTATCAATATTGAGTATTAATATGTGCAGCCTTCCACACTGTTTGTTTGGAAAGTAATTCCCTGTACTGAAAGTGTCAGGAAAGAGGGGACAGGGAAAGGCTGAACCTGATTGCCTGGCATTCTGAAAGTGATGGAAAGACCAAGCTAGGACAGAGAGCAGATGAAGCTAATAGCCAGGTAAACACTATCCCCTAAGCACAGTCTTTGACTAGATAAGCCCCGGTCATTAAAAAATAGAGGAGGCCCACTAAAAATATGGGGAAACTCCAGTCCTCCTTCAGGCATGAGTCAGTACAGAGAGTTTGGGAGGACACATAATTTATTGCCCATGTCAATGAATTTTTGTTGCATTTAACCTTCTCTAGGTCACCGAACCATCTTCCTTCTGGGTCCTGTGGGCAGCAGAGAACCACAAAAGACAAACTGTTTCTCTAATTCCTGTGACTATTAATAGTTGGGAGAGAAGTTCTAATATCAGCTCTTGCTCAGCTGCCCCTGCCGTTTGGGGATGGGCTTCTGCAGGTAGCTGTGTGAGATTAGTTTTGAACAGGGACTGTAAAGGTTTCCCTCCACACAAATCCATTTTAATCAGTAGTTGGAATCGTTTTTATAGCATAGCTTTATTCCTGTTCTCACTTTAATTATGTTCAAGCAACACAAAGTAATTCTGTAGCACAACTTAATTTGTAATACTGTCCTTGATGGCTTTATCTCTTCTTTTCTGACATAGACATTCCTCCCTGAAACATACCAAGAGCATGTCAGCACCAAGAGCTTGTACGTGCTGCTCCTTCTGCCTGGCACTCTTCCCCCACATAACTGTATTGCTCACTCCTCACTTGTTCCAGTCTTCTGCTCACGTGTCTCATTAGCCATCAGGCCTTTCTTTACCACCCACCACTCCCAACACCTCTAGCCTCCTTACCCTGTTCACTTTTCTTTACTCTACTCTCTGATACAGAGCATATTGTTTATTATCTTTTAACTCAATAGACTATAAGCTTCACGAGACACAAGACTGTGTCTCCAGCATGGCACATAGTAGGCACTCAATAAATATTTAAGAACATTGTCACTTCTAAAGCTATTGTGTAATAGATCATCAGTGTTAATCACATTATAATTTTAAACCTTTAATTTTGGTTTTAGAATAGTTTTCTCTCACTATACCTATAGTACTAGGATGGGGTTGACAGGGTGGGAATCTCCTTAATTTAAGAACCTGTTTTACTACTTCCCTCTTAATAGTCTTGAGTCACCAGAAGATAATTTCCTTTTTCTCTGGGTGTTTTAAAGATTTATTTTTACTGGTTTTGACAGAGAGAGAAAGAGAGAGAGATACAGAGACAGAGAGAAAGGGAAGGGCCCAGAACAGTCTCCATAGATGTATATCATTGGTTTTTCTACATAATTTCATTCCACAGATGGGCCCAGCGCTGCACAGGGCAGGAACTGGGCCGGGGTCTCGCCCCGGTGAGAACCGAATTGGGGGCACTCCCCAGTTCAGCACATGGGTCCCAATGGGCCGGGGCTGGGATTTGATCCTTGGTCCCCAGGGCTGCAAAGTGAACACTCAACCCACTGAGCCTTCCCGGCTTCCCCTCTCTGGGTGTTTTAAAGGCTCAGAAAGAAACAAGATTAAACATATGAAATGACTAAGTGTGGAAGTAGTATTTTTAAAAGGTTAAAACAAGATTCCAGTTGACCTTCTAGCACTCATAATTTATAGTAACTATACTGAGTGAGACCTTTTCTATAGTACACTGACCCATTGCTGCCTTCAGGCCCTGCCTGTTGCTATGGATGTCGTGCACCTGTACATGCACTCACCTTGTCAAGTCAGTTTGCAGTCCACGTGACATTCAGCCAGGACTACAGTTTGCATGCCCAAAGGACGAGTCTCGTCCTCTTGCCCTCCCCCCTATTAATAGATTACTGATCTCTGTCCTAATAATCTATTCAAGTTTCTTGGCCATAGTTGCCTTCATTTCTTTATAAAACGAAGTCCTTCAATATCATGAATGTAAGGTTAGTGAAAGGAGAGGGAAGATTCTTTGGATGAAAGTTAATGTTCAGGGGAAGCCGGGATGGCTCAGTGGGTTAAGCGCTCACTTGGCAGCGCCGGGGGCCGGGGATCAAATCCTGGCCCCGGCCCAGGCCCGTGCAGAACCATATGCTGAACTGGGAGCTTCCCCAGTTCAGTTCTCTCTCTGTCTCTGTCAAAAATAAATATAGGGGAAGCGGGGATGGCTCAGTGGGTTAAGCACTCACTTTGCAGCACCGGGGACCAGGGATCGAATCCCGGCCCTGGCCCATGCGGAACCATATGCTGAACTGGGAGCTCCCCAAGTTCAGTTCTCTCTCTGTCTCTGTCTCTGTATCTCTCTCTCTCTCTCTCTGTGTCAAAAATAAAAATAAATAAAAATATATTTAAAAAATAAATATAAAAAATAAAAAAGAATCCGTGTTTATTTTTTTAAAAAAAGAGAGAAAGAAAAGAAAGTTAATGTTCAAATATATATGTTTTTTCTCTCCTGCAGCAAACCAAGAGGAAGCTAGATGATGCCAGCAAACGCTTGGAGTTTCTATATGATAAACTTAGGGAACAGACAGTAAGTTCTTGGGGAAAAAGAAGGATTTATGATAAACATTTGTTCCTAGTTGCTAGTATTAATAAAATAACATTTTCATCAGCACTCGAGTACAGAGTGCTTGGGGTAAAAATTCTCATGATAGGGATAGAATGGGCTTTGCTCTAACTGAACCTTAAATTTCATTTATTAGGGATAAGGAGTTAGGATAAGGCAGAGCTCGTGTGCATGTGTATTTGTGTGTGTGTGAGAGAGAGAGAGAAGCAGGGAAATTGTAACCCTTTTTAGAGCAGAAATATAAATTGTCTTGTATTGGCCCTTCTGGGTTTTTTTTATATGTCCCTTGACTCAAGAAATCAAAGTGGAAAGATACTTTGTTTTCCAGAGACCAAATCTCTTTCTGACAGTCTGATTCCTGATCCTTTTCTTGTCAAATACCTATTACATGAATACAAAGCCAAATATAGCCACATAATAAGCAGATTAATGTGCTATACCTGGAGATAGCCCGCAGTAAGAGTGAATCTACTATGTCTTCCGTTCCCTTGTCCTTATAGCTCTATTCCTTTCTAGAGTAGTTTTTGCTTCATTAAAAAGAAAAAGAGTTGGGACTTGTTTATATTTTTGCATTTTATCATTCCTCTCTCCCACTCCCCACATCAATCCCATCAGATAAATATAACCATTTATTTATCTCATGAGAGCCAAACCACACAAAGGTGATAAAACAGTGGAAGTGGTGTAGTCCAAAGACTGAGCCACAATGAAGTCTTCCCTCCAAAGTATGATCTTGTAAGCCAAGTAATGACATGGAAATAAAACTATTAAGTTTTATGGTTTTAAGAGATTATAAAAAGTTAAGAATAGATAAATTGAGTACATAATGAAGGCTCTTGTCCTACTAATGGAAGTAGACCAAAAGTTCAGAATCTCTCTTATAGACAGTGTTTTAAATACATAGGGTCCTTAGTTTAAGGTATCATAATTAAGACTTTAAATTCCTTCACGTGCATAGGAAAATTTTTTTAAAGGTATGAGGCTATATCTAAAATAATTGAAGAATTAAAGCTCTTAAGTGGAGAGAGACATTAGCATTTTAGCTCTGGGGAGGAAATCTGGTGGCTTCTTTTCTATAAGAAAATACCTGGCTTATTATGTATAATTTATAAGTTATTTCCTTATGTATCCTTTTGTTATGGTTTTGTTTTATAGATTGCTTGGTCTAAAAAGCCATTTCTAGAACTGCCAAGTAATTTATACATTTTTATAGTGTTTATTTCTTTTTTTTTTTTTTTTTAGATTTATTTTTATTGATTTTTGACAGAGAGAAACAGAAAGAGAGAGAGACAGAGAGATGGGGGAGGGCCCAGAGCAGTCTCCATAGTTGACATTAGTTTTTCCATATAGCTTCACTCCACAGGTGGGCACAGGGCTGCACAGGGCAGGAACTGGGCCGGGAGCCTCCCGCATAGGCCCCGGCAAGAACTGAACTGGGGGCACACCCCAGTTCAGCATGTGGGTCCGCATGGGCCGGGATTCGATCCTTGGTCCCCCGGGCTTCAAAGCGAGCGCTTAACCCGCTGAGCCATCCCAGCTTTCCCTATAGTGTTTATTTCAAGCTCCTTTTAAATATTGAGATTTAATATTTATGGAAGGTATCATGAGGAATTCTCTTGTAATTTAATTCTTTCTCTTGGTTCCACTTTATTTCAGCTTTCACCCACAATCATCAATGGTTTACACAACATTGCAAGGAGCATTGAAATGCGCAACTACTCAGAAGGACTGAGCATCCACACCCACATAGTGAGCACCAGCAACTTTAGTGAGACCTCTGCTTTCATGCCAGTTCTCAAGGTTGTCCTGACCCAGGCCAATAAGCTGGGTGTCTAAAAGGGCAGCTTTACTCTTGGCCATATTGCCATTTTTCCAAAGAGACATGTTTTAAAAAATGATAAGATATGGACCAATCCTCATGAGCATGTTTCCATAGCAGCCAGTCAAGAGCATTTATACTATTTCTGCAGATATACTCATCTTACAACTGCTCCAAAACCTGGTGCTTTCTTTTGTTTTACTCTTTTATTGCCTGTGATGATTTTCCTATTCTGCAAATAGTGTATTTCCTGGATTACACATAGTATGTTTTCCTGAAGTATTCTGATAAAATGTGTTTTTTAAAACCTTAGTGTACATTTTTGAAAAGGAGCATCTGGTTATGCATACAGCCGAGCTAAAACAACGTTTCTTTCATGTCCTCCTTCCTCCACATCAATCAGATTAAAGTGTGTAATCCTATTTTAAGTGTATGTAGTCTTTTTTTAAAACAGTTGCTCACAGTTTAATCACTTTTCGTGTCTTTGACTTCACTGTGGTCCAGAACAAATAATGCAATCTAAAGGCTGCTACATAGATTTTAGCAAATAATGAAAAGTGGGATCATTAGTTTGAACTATCTATAGGAAAAGATAGCATTTTCATTTTGTAGAATGCATTGAACTTTATTAATAAATGTTTTCAATATTCTGTTTGAACTAAAGATTGAATTGTTTCCATTTTATATTTAGAAGTTCATCTATTTTTAAGAAGTTATCTATAGCCTTGATGTTTAAGTTCAGAAAGAAAACTAATTTCTGTCAGCCTCCTAAGCCAGACATTTTTCAGCCATTTTTTCTGTCAAGTGATTTTATTATAATCTATCTTAAGAACATTGTGGGAAATAAGGGCTAATGCTCCCCATAGAATCTTGAGGGGAATCAGATACTTATCATTTTTCATTGTCTGCAATTTTACATAAATGAGCTGGAAAACTAAAAAAAACACTGGTTACTGTGGAGATAGCGGTGCTGTTTCAAGGAGTAAGTAGTTCATCAGTTTCTTTTGTAAGTTGAAGGAAAGTTGAGGAGAACCTTTCACTTTCCTTTGTTGGGATTCCCTACTCACCAAATAAAACCCCACCTTTAAAAATCAGCCAACTCAGTTTTTAGCTTAGAATAGTTTTATAACTAGAGAAGACCTTGATGACATATATGAGCATTGGAGCCTTAGGGATGGCTGAAATAGCAGCCCCTGGCCCTTCAGTCTTCTGGGGGGGTTAGTCTGAGTCACTTTGGTGACTCATTCAAGTGGCATCTTGACCTTCTGGACCTGACCTGACCGGCAAGTGTGTCGTCAGCCCAAGACCCCATCTCAACAGCGGACTGGCCTCTAGTAATATTTTTCATTTATTGCCCTTATAGTTAAGATTTGTGTAATGGCTCCATGTATACCCTGACATGACAAGTGGCATAATTAGCAGCATTTTACAAAAAAATTCCCAAAAGATGAGAAACAAGAGTAGGCGGCAGTGGAGCCTTGGCCAACCCCAAAGGTTTTTCAAGTATGAGTGTAAAAAAACTATTTACAACTGACCCTGAGCAGCTGTTAACTCTTCTTTTTCAATACAGCATTGTGGTTTTTTCCCATTGTGGAGACATTTCTCCACATGGCTTACAACCTTGAGAGTGTCATATCAATGGGTGGACGTAAGAAGAGCTCCACCCAAAATACTGTTTTTGTCTCTCAAGTATGATGGTAATAGGAGAGCATGGAAAGAGAGTAGTTTGTTTCCCTGGAGAAAAGTAAAACAACCTTCAAAAAGTGTTACAAGTAAAGGAAAAAATCCCAATTTGGTTTCGTAAATAAGCGTGGTATTAATGTCTTCATCTCCAAGGACATCGCAGTGTGCACCTGCACAGTTCAGACACCTCTGCAAGGCTGTTCTTGGTGAAGAGCTGGTGGATGAGACAACTGACTGCTGTGTAGTCTGGGAAAGTTGTAGCTGTACCCTTGCCATGACTTCATGTAGTCATTCTGAATCCCAAGTCTGTTCAGTTTTGCTTCTTACACTTTTTACTTTTTTAACCTACTTAATTTAAAACAAGGAAAGGGATGTCAGGGAAACCAGGTAAGAGGGGCTGGGTGTTGGCAAGGAGACTTGCCCCATCTCTTGGGGGGGGGGGGGTTGCACTTTTATTTGCACTTGCTTCTCCATTCTTCATATGCCCCTTGGGCTCCATTTGAGAATCTTTATGAGTTATGGGATGCATAGTTGTTGGAGGTAGGTAGTTCATTTAACTAGTGTTAGTTACATCAGGAAAAAGTTCAAAATAACTTCCCTGCACCTGTTAGGAGTCCAGTGAGACTATACCTCTGGATTCGGAAAACTCGCATGTATCCTGGGGGGACAGAACAATGGAAGGTATTTCTAAAAACCAGATGTATCTTGCCTGGAAGATAGAGAGAGGGATGATGGCTGCTTAACACTTTCCTGATAACCATTTGTCTCCTGGACCAGATTGGGGTTTGCCTAAGAATGACTGCAAGGCTGTCCCTCTGCCATGGTGGAGACTTTGTTTGGAATTGTCATGAAGATTCAGCATATAGTATACTCATATCTGTGCATATATGCTTACATGCATATGTACACATGCTGCCCTCCTGTTCCACTGCTGTGGTGGCAGCGTCCCCAAATTTAACCCCTGACAATTCTGTAGGCATGTTTATCAAACGCTGACGATGTCACAGGTAGCATTTCAATTCAGTGAGTAATAGGGACTGTTTGTGCACAGAAAATCTTAACTATTAGATCTTAGCGATGAATGACCCTGATCTTTCAACCAAACTAGATTACAAAGAAAAAGCAATAAAGTCAGCTTTTTAGTTCTTTTACTGGTATACTGGTTTTTTTTTAATCTACATTTCTGCAGGATCTATTCTATTCTGTGCTTTGATACTCATACAACTCCCTTAGACTCTGGGTGCATGGTGTGCAATAAGCCTGATAGAGGTCAGACTGTACCGTTCTTTAATTTCCAGCTGTTTGCTTTGAGTTCCCCCTTTTGGAGGTATGGGGTGTGTGGGTTTTAAGTAGTTGGAGCAGATCTTGAAGCAGCTAATAAAATCAAACAAAAGGAAATAGACTGATTTAACTGGTGTGTTTTTTTTTTAAATAG